>CAUYRH010077895.1:0-12915 GCA_963574655.1 Perodicticus potto
CACCTGTAGTCCCAGCTACTTGGGAGGCGGAGGCAGGAGACTCGCTTGAGCCCAGGAATTGGAGGTTGCTGTGAGCTGTGATGCCACAGCACTCTATCCAGGGTGACAGGTTGAGGCTCTGTCTCAAAAAAAAAAAAAAAGAACAAACTCCTTTCATGTTTTTTTGAGACACAGTCTCACCCCGCTGCCCAGGCTACAATGACATGGCATCAGCCCACGCACACCAGCTTCAAACTCCTCCTGCCTCAGTCTCCTGAGTAGCTGGGACCACAGGTGCCCACCAGAACACCCAGCTAATTTTTCTATTTTTAGTGGAGACAGTCTTGCTCTTGCTCAGGCTGGTCTCCACTCCTGAGCTCAAGGCACCCTCCTGCCTCAGCCTCCCAGAGTGTTAGGATTATAAGCATGGGCCACCGTGCCCAGCCAAGGACAAACTTCTATGTGTAAGAAATAGAGTTTGTAGAATTCAAGAGCTAGTAACTTAGTGACCCCTTAGTTCAGTGTTCCTCAAATTGAGGTTAGGTACATTCTAAACATCACACATTGTCTGAGAAATTTTTTTTAACTTTTGTGTTTACATCCAAGAATAATCTAAAAACATTACTATGAGAATATTCTGGATCATCTGTACAGTGATCTCAAACCTACACATTGTCATGAAATTTCAGTGATTTAGTCTATGTTTTTGTTAATACTAAATAGCATCAACGTGAATTTTGATGGGCTAAAGATTAAAAGAGGAAAACTTAATACATATGAAATGCACGTATGTCAAACTCACTGCATGCAATACTTTGTTGCCCTGGACAGAACAGAGAAGTTGAAGGCTCTGTATTCATCAGAGGAACAGCAGCTTTGCTTTATTTGTCTTTATTTCTAATTAATATGAGGGTACAAACAATTAGGTTACAATGTTTGCATTTGTTCACTTAATGGGCACAATGTAAGGGTATAGGGCACACTTTCTGGTGCCAGACACAACTACAACAATAACAGCTACTGCAGCTTTGCTTTAAAAACATCATTCTTAGGGGCGGCACCTGTGGCTCAAGGAGTATGGTGCTGGCCCCATATACCAGAGGTGGTGTGTTCAAGCACGGCCACGGCCAAAAACTGCAAAAAAGAAAAAAAAAAGCATACTTGGGCAGTGCCTGTGGCTCAGTGAGTAGGGCGCTGGCCCCATATACCGAGGGTGGCAGGTTCAAACCCGGTCCAGGCCAAACTGCAACAAAAAAAACAGCCAGGCGCTGTGGTGGGTGCCTGTAGTCCCAGCTAGTTGGGAGGCTGAGGCAACAGAATCGCCTAAGCCCAGAAGTTGGAGGTTCCTGTGAGCTGGGACACCATGGCACTCTGCTGAGGAGTGGGACTCTGTCTCTAAAAAAAAAAAAAAATCATTCTTGGTCAGGTGCGGTGGCTCACGCCTGTAATCCTAACACTCAGGGAGGCTGAGGCAGGACAAATCCTTGAGCTTATGAGTGTGAGACCAGCCTGAGCAAGAACAACCCCATCTGTACTAAAAATAGAAAAACCAGCCAGGCATGGTGGTGCATGCCTATGGTCTCAACTACTCAAGAGGCTGAGGCAAGAGGATGGCTTGAGCCCAGAAGTTTGACGTTGGTGGGAGCTATGACCTCACGGCACACTCTGTCTCAATAAATAAATAAATAAATAAATAAATAAATAAATAAATAAATAATATCATAACTGAAATACTTGAGTAATACTAGGAGAATGTAATAATTCTTTTCCTTCAAAAGGATGCCATGTATTACTCAAGTGTGAGGAAGACTGATTTGGGTCACCCTTTGTAATTTTCGGGTGGTAGGCACAAGGCCCTAAAATAAACCATAAACCATAGTTACAATTATGGCTACTACTAAGAATGGGTGAGTAAAAGTGAGAAAGTGACCATAGTCAGGTGACCCAGGTAGGTGACGTAGATAAAACCATGAGCTACTTAGAACAGGGACTGTAAGTTATTCATCCCAAGTGGTGGGAACTATGATACTTAGTTAGCTGCTGTTAAACTCTAGTGCTCAAAGCCACACAAGATGAAGACTGAGCCAGGACTTGAGTTTTAGACCTGTATTACTTCCTAGACTCTGCGCTGGGAGACTTTTCAACCCTCGCCTCACTGGATCATCTCACTCGAGTTGCTTTCTGACCTCTCTTTCCTGTCCTTTTTTCTCTGTCTCATTCCAGCAGTAGTAATAATTGTAACTACGATTGAACTTCAGCTTACTGTGTGTGCCAAGTGCTTTACACACGTGATCTTGCGTACTGCTTAATTAGACTCGAAAATCCTGGATTGTCTTCATTTTGTTTTTCCTATGTCTTTATCTTACAAGTTTCTTTAGCTAGGCAGCTTTTCAGGCTGACTGGCTGCAGAGTAACCCCAAAGGGCGTGCACTTTCAGCCTGAATTAGGCCATTGTGTCTATTACTGGAATCATGAATTAATGATACTTGTCAGTCATTATCTTGAGAGCTTTTTGTTGTCCTTTACAGAGAGACAGTTCATTTTGCCTGCAATAAGGCTGTCGCAATTTGGTTCTCAATAAAAGACAGTTTACATGCTAGAGGAAACCTTTGTATTTTATGGTGTTCCGAAATGAGTTGTGTTTTCCTTAGCCAAGTTCCCTGAAAGAAAACACCCTTCCTCTTTTCCCCTCAATCCATCATTCGGACAGAGACAGTTTCCTCAAACAAACAGGAAAACGATTGATGTAACAACCTCTTTCCTTTATGTAGTGCTTCACAGCCAAGCACAGATGCTGGGCCCCATAACAGGCGACATTACAAGTTAAACACTGTTATCTCTGTTCCACAGAGGTGAAAAGATTAGAAAAATCTAGAGTGCTGACCAAATTTTAATGCAGAAAGACCTATGCATTTTATTCCCTTATCATTGTGGTCCCCAGACAGCAAGACGGATTCCAAACATAGCTACAGGAAAATAAGAATGAACATTCTGCTAAAGCATAAGAGCAGGCTTGGCTCCTGTAGTCCCAGCTACTGTTGAGGATCCCCTGAGCTCAGCAGTACAAATTCAGTCTGGGCAACTGAGCAACACAGTGAGGCCTTCGTCTCTCAGATAAAACAAAAAAACAAAAAACCTGTAAGAGTTTAATCAGGTTCTGTTCTAGCCCCTGATGCTACAATAAGAAGGTACTTGGCTTCCCCACAAGTAGGAGAATTGACATGAACTCCATTAACTGCCACGTGAGTTGTAGTTAACTCATGCTAGTTTTGAGCTGGGGGTTCGTGAAGCATACAAAACCAGTGGATAGGCGAGAAAGTCCATAGCATTCCTGGGCAATGTGAAACCTCTGCTCATTGTTTTGCAGCCAATCTGCATGTCTGCCCTACCTCCTGTTGCCCTGCTCCAGCTGGCCCGTCCAAGTGTGCCACATGTGCTGGACTGCGATCTTCAGTTCCCGTAACTTCCAATTGCTCATTTCCCCTTGACTCTTTCCCTGGTGGCTCTTTGAAATCTATGCTACAGCATACAATGACACTGTTGCACATACATGGGGGGGGAAGATTCAGAGGTTGTCTGAATCTAGTACCTCCCAATGTCCACTCCAGACACAACTAAAACCTCGTGGAAGGACAGAAGACCCAATTCTCTGAAATAAGTTCAGTTTGTCCTGAATCCCATACAACTCACAGGGTGTACAGTATAAAAATTGATTCTAGCACTGTGTGAACTGCATATAACTCATACACAGAAAATAATAAAAAATAACTAATTTTCATTAAATTTGAAAGGATTGTTTTGTTTTCAAAAATTTTATTCTATTTTCATAATAAAATACCATGGCCCCAAGGGGGGGAAAGTGTTTTTCTAGTGTGGCAATGTATTAACTCATATTTTATAAAAAACAGGAAAATTTCCCTCTTTGATTTCATACATATTTTTTTTCTTTGAGACATTCTCGCTCTGTCACGCTGGGTAGAGTACATTGGCATCATCATACCTCACTATAACTTCAAACTCCTGTATTCAAATAATCCTCCTGCTCAGCCTCTCAAGTAGCTGGGATTATACAGGCATGTGCCACCAACTGGCTAATTTTTTCTACTTTTGGTAGAGATGGGGTCTTGCTCTTGCTCAGGCTGGCCTCAGATTCCTGAGTTCAAGCAATCCTCCCACCTCAGCCTCAGAGTTCTAGGATCACAGGCCTGAGTCACCACATCCAGCTGATTTCATACATATTTTAAAAGAGAATTTCTCAAAAGACCACTATTCCCCTTACCCCTTCTTCCAATCATTTTGTGATGTGTGATGAATATCTCAAGTTTTATTAACAAGCTATTTTACCGAATAAGGTCTAGATAAAGGACATTCTTTATGTAGTTTCCTACAGCTAATGTCATGTCAAGGCTGAAAACAGCAACTTAACATTGATTCTAGTTTAAAAACAAATGAAGAACACAGGGCGGTGCTTGTGGCTCAGTGAGTAGGGCGTCGGCCCCATATACCAAGGATGGCAAGTTCAAACCCGGCCCTGGCCAAACTGCAACAAAAAAATAGCCGGGCGTTGTGGCGGGCTCCTGTAGTCCCAGCTACTCGGGAGACTGAGGCAAGAGAATCGCCTAAGCCCGGGAGTTGGAGGTTGCTGTGAGTCGTGTAATGCCACGGCACTCTACCGAGTGCAACCAAGTGAGACTGTTTCTACAAAAAGAAAAAAAAAAAAGAACACAAAAACAACAACAAAGAAAAGCAATCATTACTAACACACACTCTCTTTTTAAATTTTTTTATTTTATTTAAAAAATATTTTTTCATGTTTAATGGGTTGCTTCCCATTCACACTCTCTCTTTTCTAAATTATCATTCCTGAGTTTGGTGGAGCATTTGAAAAGCAAAATATTACCACTAACAGACAAGGCAGGAAAGTAAATCCCTACCCTTTCGGCACTTTGCAGGGTGGGACCTTGACCCGACTCAGAGTGGGGCTGAAGGCCAGGAGAAGCCAACACTGTCTCAGCTGCTCGTCAGATCACAACTAGAGGTGCAGCCTCAGTTACTGAAGGAAATCATTTTTCTGAAGAATATTGAGCTGAACTGAAAAGACTAAAACCAGATTAAAGAGAGGTCGCTGGGGCTTTTTTACAAGTGGTTCTGGTGTTGCTTTGTTATTTATTTATTTTATTTAGTTCAGCTATTTACAATGATTTAGTACTGATTAAATAACTACCAAATCATAAATGTTACTGCTAATCCCTGAATAATTTAGTTTTTGTCCTGCTTACCACCCTAATTTATTAACCACCCATATTCTTTTTTTTATTTTTATTTTTTGAGACAGAGTCTCACTATGTCGCCCTCGCCATGGCGTCACAGCTCACAGCAACCTCATCAAACTCTTGGGCTTAAGCAATTCTCTTGCCTCAGCCTTCCTAGTAGCTGGGACTACAGGCTCCCTCCACAATGCCCGGCTATTTTTTTGTTGCAGGTGTCATTGTTTTAGCTGGCCCAGGCTGGGTTCAAACCTGCCAGCCTCGGTGTATATGGCCAGTGCCCTCCCCAATGAGCTATGGACACCAAACTACCCATATTCTTAAAGACATTCTCCCTCTCTAAATGATTAAATCAATTGGGCGAGGTAGCTCATGCCTGTAATCCTAGCACTCTAGGAAGCTGAGGCAGGCGGATCACCTGAGCTCATGAGGTCAACACCAGCCTGAGCTAGAGCGAGATCCCATCTCCGAAAATAACTGGGCATTATGGTGGGTGCCTGTAGTCCCAGCTACTCAGAAGGCCTCATGAGACAAGAGAATTGCTTGACCCCAAGAGTTTGAGATTGTTGTGAGCTATGACACCAAGGCATTCTACCAAGGGCGACTGAGACTCTGTCTCTCAAATAAATAAATAAATAAATAAACGAAATATTTCTTCGACAGCATTCATTTTGACATTCCTCAAGACCTCTGAGTTTTTTTTGTTTAACAATTACCTTCTAAGTCTGTATCTAAAATCTTTGAGGCTAAAGCCAGAGGTCTCTCAAATCAGACTGCCTGAACTCAAATTCCAACTCCTTACTTGCAAACTTGTGACAAGATGCTGGACCCTACTGTGTTTTAGTTTCCTCAGAAATATACGAGGATAATAATAGTACCTATCTTATCTCAATGAGGTAAATTGCTTAGACTGGTGGGAGCCCAGCCTACAGTTAAGTGGCTATTATTATATGTGATCAATATTATAAAAGTGGAATATACTTCACTAACGTTTGCAACCCCATCCGTCCATCAGAATGGCAATCTGCCTGCATATTTGCTAACCATCGTCACCAAATCACTAAGAGGGCATACAGTTGTCATAGACAAGAGAACGGGACACACGTAGACAATCTTGAAAGTAATTTCTACGTGAGAGGTGTCACTGGAAATTAACGAGCAGAACATTCTCTCCCATGGAGAAGTTGGTTTGGGGGTATCCCATAAGCTAGAGTAACAATGAGTTGGCTCTGCAGCCAGCCAAGTTCACTCATCCCCGGTTTATTTCCATGCAGACTCCCTTACGGGTTTTTTTTATCCTTGGTTTCCTCTCCTTTATTCCAGTCTCCCCCAGTAGATGTCCCCACATATATGGACATACTTGAGGAAGACCAACAAGCGCATACACCAGTAGGACTCATCAAAACTAGGCCCTGACCATTACCCAGAAACTTTCTGAGCGGACTGACCAACTGGCAGGAAGTTTTCAGGCGTTTGTCCCTCCCCTTCCTCCTGTGTGCAGTCACCCCCAAACCAGGATCGCTGGGCGCACCCCCGCTCAGCAACTGCTGAGGGGCAAACCTTCACCTTTTAAGCTCATGTTTTCCACACACTCAACACCCAAGTATACTGAGGATATGCTTCAAAGATAACTCATTTGAATTTTTACTTCCATAGTGAAATGCCCTCTAACCTAATTTCAATTATTATTCTGAGCCAGAAAAGACAAGTTGCTTTATTTGGTAATTGAGAGGAAAAACCCTGAGCCAGAAAGACCTCCTGACACTGCATATCAATAAATTGGAAGAAAATAACCATGCTCCCCTGAAGAAGACAGAGATCAGCGGAAATGTTTAGTGATGGACTGCATATAGCATGGAAGCATTTTCCTCTAATTTTTCAGTCTAATAAACTTCCAGAGCTCCAAGAATCACACCCTTGCTTTTGACGGGTTGGAAGTTATGGAGAAGTTTTATACGTCTAAAGTTTGTAGCAGTCTACGGAGATTATATTTTATTGTGGGTAAACATTTTGTGTGGGAAAACAGAATAAGCCCAATGTTAGACCCAGCTAGAAAGTACCAGAACATTCTAGCTGAAGACTGCAAGGGCGGCCAACTGTCCATCTGCCTGTCTTCTTTAAGAGATTACTAATATAGGCAATACCACCCAGGTGACTTTCTAGGCTTTTCTGAAGCCCACAGAGTTTGATTTTCCTTTTTTTTTTTTTTTTTTTTAATGAGCCAGAGCCTCAAGCTGTCACCCTGGATACAGTGCTGTGGCATCACAGCTCACAAAATCCTCCAAATCCTGGGCTCAAGCGATTCTCCTGCCTCCGCCTCCCAAGTAGCTGGGACTGCAGGCGCCTGCCACAACGCCCGGCCATTTTTTGGTTGCAGCCGTCATTGTTGTTTGGCGGGCCTGGGCTGGATTCGAACCCGCCAGCTCAGGTGTACGTGGCGGGTGCCTTAGCCGCTTGAGCCACAGACCCCGAGTCTTTACTCTTTTTTTAAATCAACATACTTTAAGTGTGCACCATTAGTTTAATTATAGGTTTAAAGTGTGCCGTTAGATTAAAAAAAGGTTGAAAAACACAGCTCTAAGGTGAAAGTATTAGGAGGTGGAGACTTTGGGAAGTAATTAGGTTAAGAAGGTGGAACATTCAGGATATGGGATTAGTGTCATTATAAAAGGGACCGCGGACAGCTATCTGAGCTTTTTCCTCCACATGAGAAATGAGTAATCCGTTGTCTGCAACAGCAGAGAGAGGGCACTCAGCAGAAGCGAATTCTCCTGGCACCCTAACCTTAGTGTTCCAGCCTCCCAAACTCTGAGGAAAAATATTTTGTATTTACTGACCACCAGTCTATGGTACTCAGCCAGAGCAGCCCACACTAAGACAGGCAGAGAGCCCCTGCCATCGTCCACACAACTCAAGTGCTGATGATTTGTAATAAAAACACAGTGTCAGGTGTCACATCCAACCCAGCCTGTTTTTTCCTCATGACTACGGGTCAAAAACAAACAAAACTTGTGCTTCATTATACGAAACACATTTAAATATTTTGATACATTTATGCCATTATTCTGGTGTGGTCAAGAGATTTCTCAGTCAAGTGACCTGGCTTACATTTCCAGCTCAGCAAATTATCTGTGTGATTTCGGGCAAATCACTTAACCTCTCTGTTTTATAATTATTAGTACAGTGGGTCATTGAACAAAATTTTCATTATCATTTGACTTGTCCAGAGTGTGGCTCTAGAAAGGGACACAAATGTGACCAAGATTTCCCTAAATCTATCTACCAAGTTACCTACTAACAGTTTTCATTTCTGTAATTTTATTATTATTTTTTTTTGTAGAGACAGTCTCACTTTATCACCCTCGGTAGAGTGCCTGGCGTCACACAGCTCACAGCAACCTCCAACTCATGGGCTTAGACGATTTTCTTGCCTAAGCCTCCCAAGTAGCTGGGACTATAGGCGCCCGCCACAATGCCCAGCTATTTTTCTGTTTGCGGGCGAGGCCGGGTTTGAACCGGTCACCTTCAGTATATGGGGCCGACGCCCTACTCGATGAGCCACAGGCGCCGCCCTGCAATTTTATTTTTTATTCTGAAGAGCTTTTCTTTTGTTGTTCTCTGGATAGTCCTTCCTTGTACTTAGTAGCACCTTGTTCTTGTTTAGTTTCTTCTGATCTCGCTGAGGATATTGATGTAGTCAGGGGGGTTTTATGTTTGTTTTTTTCTCGAGCAGCCACTGTTTCCTCTAAGTTCCTTTTTCTCTATTTTTATGGGAGTTTTTGTCTTTAAAATTCCTTACTTCCTTATGATTTAATAAAATAAATAAATAAATAAAAATTCCTTACTTCCTTCCAACATCATCTTTTACAGACAGAAAGAAAAGCTGATAGAAAGTCTGAATAGTAATCACCATGGAGCAGTGGCTTTCAAAATATTTCTCATCCTGGCTTGGTGCCCACTGCTCAGTGAGTAAGGGACCAGCCACATACACATGGCTGGCTGGTTTGAGCCCGGGCTAGGCCTGCTAAAGAGCAATGACAACTGCAACCAAAAAATAGCTGGGGGGTGTGATGGGCACCTGTAGTCCCAGCTACTCTGGAGGCCGAGGCAAGAAAAGCTCTTAAGCCTAAAAGTTGAGGTTGCTGTGAGCTATGATGTCACGAGCTCTACAGAGGGGGACATAGTGAGACACTGTCTCAAAAAAAAAAAAAATTGGGGGGTGGTGCCTGTGGCTCAAAGGAGTAGGGCACCAGCCCCATATGCCAGAAGTGGCGGGTTCAAACCCAGCCCTGGCCAAAAACTGCAAAAACAAAATTAATTAAATTAAATAAAAACCTTAATTCAAAAGCAATACTTGTTAAAAAAAATTTTTTTTTAAACAGGTCAATACTAAGATGGATTTTACATAATAATCCTACGTATGTGGATGCGTCTATATCAAACAAAAATTTCACCATATATTTTATAGTACTTCAGCAATAATTCCCTTCGTTATATATAATATAATATGATATTTTCTATTTTATGGACATCACAGACTAAAATGATTTCATGACCCAGCAGTCACCCATTGGTTGAAAAGCAGTGGGAGAGGTCATCTAGCAGTACTTTTTTCTGGTTTTTCTCGTCTTGGGTTTTTTTTCTTTCTTTCTTTCTTTCTTTTTTGAGATAGAGTCTTACTCTCTCACCCTGGGTAGAGTGCCGTGGCACCCAGCAACCTCACACTCTTGGGCTCAACAGACCCTCTTGCCTCTGCCTCTGGAGTAGCTGGGTCTACCGGCACCCACCACAATGCTCAGCTAGTTTTTCTATTTTTAGTACAGCTAGGGTCTCACTCTTGCTCAGGCTGGTCTCAGACTCCTGAGCTCAGGCAATCCACCTGCCTCTGCTCCCAGAATGCTAGGATTACAAAGGTGAGCAAATGCACCATGCCAGCAGTGCTGTTTTCTAGAGGAACTCCTGGTCAGACCTCTCTCTTGGAATTATCAGACAAGTATTCCCCAAATACTGTTGTTCTTCGTTTGTTTGTTTTTTTGAGACGAAGTCTCACTATGTCACCCTCGGTAGTGTGCCACAGAGTCACAGCTCACAGCAAGCTCAAACTATTAGGCTTAAGCGATTCTCTTGCCTCAGCTTCCCAAGTAGCTAAGACTACAGGCGCCCGCCACAACGCCCGGCTATTTTTTTGTTGCAGTCGTCATTGTTGTTTTAGCTGGCCCGGGCCGGGTTCAAACCTACTAGCCCCGGTGTATGTGGCAGGCACCCTACCCACTGAGCAACGGGCGCCGCCCAAAATACTGTTTCTTTTTCCTCTCTGGAAAATACTTGCCTGGCAGCCAGAGGTGGAGGCAGCCTGGCTGGAGCCTTCATGTTTAACACGTGAACTGTCATTAATCACTTGTTTTCAGGTGTGGAATACTGGCAGCAATGTATATCCCTCCTAATAGTGGCAGAGGTGAGTTACAGGAGGTTTAAGGAGCATATGGAGCCCAGTGTCCCTCCCCCGGAGCAGCTGGCTGCGTAAAGTAAAATGAAGTGAGGGTCCCACAGCACTCGTTTAGTTTTTCTATTTTTGGTAGAGATGGGGTCTGGCTCTTGCTCAGGGTGGTCTCAAACTCCTGAGCTCAAGTAATCCACCTGCCTCGGCCTCCCAAAGTGCTGGGAGGCTTTACAGGCATGAGCCACTGCGCCCTGCTGAATTCATCTTCTTTTTTTTTTTGAGAAAGAGCCTCAAGCTGTCACCCTGCATAGAGCGCAGTGATATCATAGCTCACAGCAACCTCCGATTCCTGGGGTTGAGCGAGTCTCCTGCCTCCGCCTCCCAAGCAACTAGGACCACAGGCGCCCGCCACAATGCCCGGCCATTTCTTGGTTGCAGCCGTCATTGTTGTTTGGCGGGCGCAGGGTGAATTCGAACCCGCCAGGTCAAGTGTACCAGGCTGGCGCCTTAGCCCGTTGAGCCACAGGCGCCGAGCCTGAATTCACCTTCTTAAAGTTGTTTACCATTCTACCATTTTTCCAGCTTCTAAAATGTTCATGCTGTTCTCTACTTCTATACCCAATTTGATCTTGTGACTTTCTGCTTTAAAAACAAATAAATAACAAAGGAAATTCTGCTACTGTGTTTTTATTCAGGTTTGAGATGATAGCATAGCTAATTTCTGGTATCAAAACCAACATTTTAAATCAGGCTTTTTATACAATTTCATGGTACCCTTTTAAAATTTGTATTTAATATTATAGCATAATCGGCTCGGTGCCTGGAGCTCAGCTGCTAGGACGCCAGCTATATACACTGGAGCTGGTGTGTTCAAATCCAGACCCGGGCCTGCCAAACAACAATGACAACTACAACCAAAAAATAGCCAGGTGTTGTGGAGGGTGCTGGTAGTCCAAGCTACTTGGGGGGCTGAGGCAAGAGAATCGCTTAAGCTCAAGAGTGAGAGGTTGATATGACACCACAGCACTCTACCCAAGGCAACATAGACTCTGTCTCAAAAAAAAAAAAAAACAAAACTATTATAGCATAATCATTTCCCTGCGTGTTTAAAAATGAAGATAATTTTTAATTTTCTGCTTATATTCTATTGTCCTTTCTTAATAATCTTCCCCTCATAGACATAGGGCTTGTTTCTGACCTTGCCAGTTATAAATAATACCTTAATGAACACACATGTGTAAAACTGTGCCTCACTTTGGCTTATTTCCTTAGGATAAATTCCCAGAGGCGGAAATATCATGTGAAAAAAGACAACAAATGAGGACAGTTGAAAGAACGAGCAAATCCTCATTGGGAAGATCTGTACCAGTGATTGTACCAGCTGTACCAGCATTGCTCAAGGCTTCTTGAAAGAGCCTGCGGGACCATCCCAGAGCAGGCTGGGGAGAGGACTATGACAACTTACATTTATAACATGTTCCAAGGACTTTGCTGGAGCCATTGGTCATGAAACCAGACTTGGAGAACTCCCATCTGAACTATAGACAGAGAAGATAGGGAGGAGGAGTGGGGAAAGGGGTTTGGGGTGGAGTTAAGAATACCTGAGGCTAGCTCGGCGCCTGCCACGTACACCTGAGCTGGGCTGGCGGGTTCAAATCCAGCCCCAGCCGCCAAACAAAATTGATGGCCGCAACCTAAAAAAAAAAAATGGCCGGGCGTTGTGGCGGGTGCCTGTAGTCCCAGCTACTTGGGAGGCGGAGGCAGGAGACTCGCTTGAGCCCAGGAATTGGAGGTTGCTGTGATGTAATGCCACAGCACTCTATCTAGGGTGACAGCTTGAGGCTCTGTCTCAAAAAAAAAAAAACAAAGAATACCTGAGGCCGGGCGTGGTGGATCACGCCTATAATCCTAGCACTCTGGGAGACCCAGGAAGGTGGACTGCTTGAGCTCAGCAGTTCCAGACCAGCCTGAGCAAGAGCAAAACACCTGTCTCTACCGAAAATAGAAAAATTAGCTGGTCATTGTGATGCAGGACAAGACAGCTCTACAACCTCTGCCTTGGCCCTAGCAGTGCTGATGCTGTGACGGATGAAGAAACCAGCTTGAAAAAGAACCAACCACCTGTGCGGAAAACACTGGCGCCTTGCTGTCTGCTCCTCGTGCACATCTGACTGGTCAATAACCTGTCCGTCTCCAGGGCCCGGGTCTTCATTGGATAACTGATGAAGA
>CAUYRH010077897.1:0-11728 GCA_963574655.1 Perodicticus potto
CAGCCATGTACACCTGAGCTGGCAGGTTCGAATCCAGCCCAGGCCCGCCAAACAACAATGATGGCTGCAACCAAAAAATGGCCGGGCATTGTGGCGGGTGCCTGTGGTCCCAGCTACTTGGGAGGCAGAGGCAAGAGACTCACTTAAGCTCAGGAATTGGAGGTTGCTGTGAGCTGTGATGCCACAGCACTCTATCCAGGGTGACAGCTTGAGGCTCTGTCTCAAAAAAAAAAAAAAAAACTCAGAGAAAAATCAATCAAAGAGGAAATATGCTGCTTAGAAATACAGAGGAAACCTCTCGAAGTGTACAGAAACATGAACTCCTGTATCGAATGCGCAGCCTCTACAAGATAACATGGAAAAAAGGATGAGAATGGAACCACTTTCTTCTATCAGAGTGAGATCCCCTTCCATGGGAAGAGAGCTGAAGAAAGTAGGATGGCAACTCTACCAAATGAGAGAACGCTCAAAGTACTAAGAAAATGATCACAACAGACAAATTCCAGATAATACACAGCTCATGTTCCAGCCTTTCCCAAGGGGCCCTTTTCTTCCTGTGGTTCCACATGCAGCCCACAGGCTAACAGAATCAGAGGATCCCCTGGACCTTCAGGTCCCCAAGGAGGAGGACCAACTTGTGATGGCTCAGGGATTCAATGTCATAGGCATGCTGATTCAGCTTTCAAGCAGCCGACCCTAGACTTCTACAACAACCTCTACACACTTGCCTGATTTTTCTTTTACAAAGTAATTTTGATCTCTTTTTACACTGTTATTTAATCAATATCATAATAATTGCTCATATAATATATAAGCTTGATAGCATTAAAATGCCTACTATTTTTCAAATATATATTTATTTAATATAATTCTTATAAATATGTTATTTCCACTTCATTGTACCCACTACAATGATGGGTATAAGTATTATAAGCTGATTTTTTCTTTTTTTTTTTTTTTTGGAGACAGAGTCTCACTTTGTCATCCTTGGTAGAGTGCCATGGCATCATAGCTCATAGCAACCTCAAACTCTTAGGCTCAAGAGACGCTCTTGCTTCAGCCTCCTGAGTAGCTGGGACTACAGGCGCCCACCACAATGCTCTGCTATTTTTAGATATGGGTCTGGCTCTTGCTCAGGTTGGTCTAGAACTCCCAAGCTCAAGCGATCCACCTGCCTCAGCCTTCCAGAGTGCTAGGATTACAGGTGTGAGCCGCTGTGCCTAATAAAATAAGCTGATTATTTCACTACTATTTGCCATTGTTAAAGTTTAACATGGATAGGGCTGTTTAAAGCAATAAAGACCACTTCCTGCTTCTGTATGTTGTGAGCTATTAATAAAAATAAACTCGTTTTTGTTCAATGAAAAAAAATACAAAAACCTAAACACTACCACCACCAAAGTCAAATTTGTCAATATTTTTTATTAGTTTACCCTAAATTCATATTTAGGGGAATTGACATCTTCTAATCCTTTTACAGTGCAATTCTGCCTCTAGCACTAACTACCTAAAGTTAGGTCAAATTTCACAAGCTTAGGGCATAGTCCCCCACAAGACTGCCCTCACTTCAGAAAGGTCACTCGTCACCAGCCCCAAGATTTGTGAGGGGACTCAGACAAACAAATCTGAGTGTTCCCAAGACTCCCCCAGGTTTGTTAATTTGTTAAAATGACTCAAAGAACTCAGGAAGTGGCTACGATTATAGTTTTATAAATAAAGAGTACAAACCAGAACCAGCCAAATGAAGGGAAACATAGGGCAAGTTCTGGGAGACTTAAAAAGCTTCTGTGCTCTCACGACACATCACCCTCTAACATCAATGTATAATTACCAACCCAAGAAGCTCGTCTGACCCTACTGTCCAGTTTCTACTGGGGTCTCATAATGTAGGCATGATTAACTGAATCATTGGCTACATGACTGAACTCAGCCTCTACCTAGCCCCTCTCCCCTCCCAATGAATGGGTCAGAGGGGCTCAAAACTCCAGATAGTTGATCTTTTAGGTGTGGAAAGCTCCTCCTCATCCCAAGCCCATCCTCTATTCCCCCTCCTAAAACTACCTAATGCCCCCACCATGAGACTCTCATTAGCATAAACTCAAGTGTGGTTCAAAGAGCCACAGTAAATAGTGAAAACACTCCTATCACCCAAGAAACTATAATTTAGAGGTTGCCTTGAAGGAGCCAATGACAAAGGCCAAATTCTTTATTACACAACATATTTGTTTCATATTTTAACATTTTGGGGAGTTAACCTTTGTTATCATGTTTTGGAAATTCTCTGCTATTTAAGTATTCCTAAATTTCATGCAGTCAAAAGGTTTTGATTTATGGCAAATCTAACCAAACCAAACACAACAACAAAACAAAAGCCTACACTGGTAGAATTCCCCACCCCTCAGGGCAGTGCAGTATCAATCTGTAAAATTATGGTTGATATCTGCTTCAACCATGAGTTTTATTTTAAAAGACACAGTGAAAACATTCACACCAGTGATACAGCAAAGATCACTGGTACCCATTTTCCTTCGTTTTTTTTTTTTTTGAGACGGGAGTCTCAGAGCTGTCGCTCTAGGTAGAGTGTCGTGGAGACATAGTGCACAGCGACCTCCAACTCAGGCTCAAGCAATCCTCTTGCCTCAGTTTTTCTATTTTTTAGTAGAGACGGGGGTTGGGGGTAGGGGTGGCGGGGGTCTCGATTTTGCTTAGACTGGTCTTGAACTCGTGAGCTCAAGCAATCCACCTGCCTTGGCCTCCCAGATTGCTAGGACTACAGGCATGAGCCACTGTGCCCAGCCCTTTGTTTTGTTTTTTGAAACATCATAAAGTCCCTTGCCCACAGGAAGAGTTAAGACCCTGCCATGTCCCTGATACTTGCGTGCTCACACACAGAAGACGTGTAAGCAAGGCTGGCATTTGGTGTGAATTAATTTCTTCCTGAGGAGATGAATGATAAAAGTAGCAGACTGTTCTGGAACATGGAAAACTATGGGGGAAGCTGGCTGCCTTCCAAAAGGAGGAGAAAAACAGACCACTTCCAAAAATAATCAGGAAATAAAGGTGTGGTGAAAAATCTGCACAAAAGGCTACAGTGTAAGGTCATCCAAATACATTTGTACACAGAACTGAAAATACATAAAATGTCATCTCTTTAAAAACATGGATACTGGCTCTGCGCCTGTGTCTCAACGGGCTAGGGAGCCAGCCACGTACACCTGAGCTAGCGGGTTCGAATCCAGCCCAGGCCCACCAAACGACAATGACGGCTGCAACCAAAAAATGGCCAGGCATTGTGGTGGGCGCCTGTAGTCTCAGCTACTTGGGAGGCAGAGGCAAGAGACTTGCTTGAGCCCAGGAATTAGAGGTTGCTGTGAGCTGCGATGCCATAGCACTCTATCCAGGGTGACAGCTTGAGGCTCTGTCTCAAAAAAAAAAAAAAAAAAAAAAAACGTGGATACTCGAGATTCCTGACTACTTCTGACTCATAGCTTCCTATTCAGAAGGTCCTTGAGTGGAAAGCCTCACTCAAAATAACAAAAAGATTTTAGCCAAACTTCACAGCTAGCACTGTAAACATGTGATGATCCACCCTCAGCTATGTGAATTATTTAGATCTAGCCTAAACTGAATTTGTTATATTTTTAGGTATGATAAGCCTGTTTAGAGTAACCACTACTCTAATAAAAAAAATTCTTTTGTCTGAGCATAGCTCAGGCCTGTAATCCTACCACTCTGGGAGGCTGGGGCAGAGGATCCCCTTGGGCTCAGAAGTTCGAGACCAGCCTGAGCAAGAATGAAAACTGGTCTCTACTAAAAATAGAAAAATTATCACGATTATGTTTGCCCAAGGAAAAAAAAAAAGAAAGAAAACTTAGCTCTGCAAATTAGTGTTTGCCTATAGTACAGGCTACTCTGGAGGCTGAGGTAGCGGTATTCCTTGACCCCAGAAGTTTGAGGTTGCTGTGAGCTATGATAACACCAGGGCCCTTTAGCCCTGTGAGACTCTGTCTCAAAAAAAAAACAAATCTTTTAAACTTTACATTTATAATGCCTTGTTGCTCCTCTGCTATTTCTTAAGGCCTCACTACATGCCAAGCACTGTTCTAAGCCCTGGGATTACACACAGGTGAACAGGCAGATGACGTCCTTGTCAGGGAGTTTGTAATAGTTTGATTTTGATTAATTCAAAACAAAGCAAACCCTACAAGAAAATCAAGCATGGTTAAGGCCCATTTTTGAAAAGAAGAAAGCTAAGCTTTACAGGTGAGTCACATGTGCAGCTTCACAGAAGGTGAGTCACATGCACAGGCCAGGTTAAGTGGCAGAGTCAGCAAAAAGGAGCCAAGCCTAGGAATGCCAGGTAGAGTGATCTCTCCACTAAGAGAAGGTCAAAACAAACAAAAAACCTGAACAGTTTTAAATATGAAAGACTTTAATGCAGGTAAGAAACATTCCTGCTACAGCGCTTACTTCCCCAAACACCTATTCAAAAAAAAAAATTTAAACTGTTTTTATCTTACAAAAAAATGAACTCATTTGAAGGTCATTTTCAAAGCCTAAAGGCTCTCCTGAAAGCCCGTAATCCCAGCTTTCTGCAACTTAGGGGATGGGGTGGGGGTACAGATGCAGCCCAGGGCATCCATCAGGCTGGCCAGCCACATACCTGGCACCTGGCGGGACTCCTTCAAGTCCAAGATATCCCTGATGTAGAGTTTTGCAAAGGCTAGAAACACGGGATCCAAACCCCATGAGAGGGAAGGGGTCTCCTCTTCACACTGGCTGGATTCAGACTGCATCAAGAGGTTGGATTGCAGCTTCCAACCAGCCCTGAAAGGTTCTGCACCACTGAGTCAAGGATCTAGATGAAGGACACAGAATGCACAGTGTTTAACGTGGGTGAAATTGAAATGGCCCTGAAGCCCCCATGTGGGAGTCCAGACTCCGGGAAGGGTAGACCCAGGGGTCCAGGGCCCAATCAAACGCCACGCCACGAGGGGCGGAGAGGCGTCCCTTGTGTGAGGACCCTATGTCTCTCTCACTATTCTCCTTTCCCCAAAAGACCAACTTCAAAACGGCTGAACACCAACTTTTTCACTTTTAGGAGCTAAGTCCACACAGGCGAACCCTGAAACCGCTGAGGTGCATGGAGGAATGAACCCCTTCGTGGCCATGCACGTTCTAGGGCACAGTAGGTGCGAGTGAGTGTCCCTCAGCCCCCAAACCTTCCGCTTTTCAGGATGAAGCCGGAAAATGAAAGAGGAAACAAAGAAACGGGCCGCCGCCTGGCCCCTCCCGCCGCTCCTAGCTCCAGATCCGGCCTTTCCGGCGCCGGAGCAGTTCCGGTGGGTCCCGCACCCCGGTACCGCCCCCAGCCGGGGACCAACCCGAGTCTCCCCACCTTGCCTTTTCCTTCCTGTGGTTGCGCTTCGCCGAGGCCCCGCCTCGCCGCGGCTCCGCCCCCGCCCGCCTGACACGCCCCACCCCCACCGAGGCCCCGCCTTTTCTGGGCCGCCCGCGGCCCCTCCCCGAACCTCTGCTCCAGGTGGCCATGGGGCTGCGGGGCTACTTCCAAGTCGCGGAGACCTCGAATTTGGCTCTGAAATTGAAGCTGCTCAAACCTTGCCTTCCAAGTCACCCTTCCACCCCATTCCCTGCTGGTGACGGGACCCTAAACCAGGATGTCCAAGAGGTTGGGACAGGATCAAAGAGTTTTTGTTTTTGTTCTGGTTCCTGATATGTTAAAAAAATAAGGCAGTATTAAAAGGACAGTTTTATTGTGGCATATTTTAAATGTTTATTTACAGCTGGCAAATGATTTGCAGACAACGCACGCACTGGGACGCTACAGTTTCACTTGAAGATAATTTCAGCATCTAAATTTGAGCCCTTGAGTAAACGTGAGGTCTTGCCTCTGCCAGGCACTAGCCCTGCGAAATCATGACAATACATTTTGTCTGCTTCCCTCTTACTGGGTCTACAATCTGGAAAGTTGTACACTTAAGAATTTTGAAAATCTGGCTTTTTTGTAAGTCATGGCCACATTGATGGTGTTTAGTCCCAGCAGTCCTAATTTAAAGTGAAAAAAGATAGCCACTGATCCATTCCCATAAAGAAGCTATGTGGAGCCATTATTCCAAATGGCAAGAATTCTCCCTAATTTACAGATAAATTCTGTAAAATGGCAGGAGGAGTATGGGTCACCCAGGCAGGCCATTCTGGGGGAGTCAGGTGGTAGCCAAAGAGATAATTGCTAAACTATTTATCAGAGAAGGAACTTTAGGCAGCTGGAATGGAAAATGTGTCATTAAAACCGTGGCATTTAATTACCTTCCTGGCCACCGAAGAAGCTAAAAAACAGAGTCCTTGGTAAAGTACAGCATTACCCACATACCACTGTAATAAACAGTTGAGTCTGTATCATTTAAGATTTAATCAAGAAAAGACACCCTCTCTTACAGGAGGCAGACTGTCATCAAGGAAACACACCCAGCAGGAGAGGTGCTTCCTGCTGACCTGTCAGATGGGGAGAGACAGGTTGAGTGACATTTTCCTGACTACACATCTGGTTCAGGGCGGACCCCAAGAAGAAAATCACTACTGGGTGTACTCAGAGCCTGAGATGATTTCAGGAATGACGCTCATGGCTCTCAGGGGTAGAGTGCTGGATATAAGAGCCCTTGGGGACTCCACATTTACTGCCAGCCTTGGGGAGGACCACACCCAGGTGGTGTAAGCAGAGTAGACTGCCCTGGTGTCATCTTTTATAACAAAGGGAGGACTCTTTGGAGTCTAGGGGTATTCCTTTTGATCTGAGCCCAACATCTGAAGGAGTAGGTTGAAACCTAAGGCAAGAGTAGAACAGAATTTCCAGACTGCAGAAGCATCTGGAGGAGTTTGAGAGGATCCTCTTCCCTTTAGTTCCCATAACTGTAGATTCCAAGTTTACCAAACCACTGCCTGGACCCAGGGGAAGGAACTCCTGAAATCTTTACCAACACTGAAGCAGAGCTCTTCAGTTTGGGATTCTGCAACACTACAAAGTAAATACTTCAAAACTCAACATTTAACACTTAATGCTAAGAACTCCTTTTTATGGCTTCTCAATGGGAAACTTGGTAAATTGGGTTTTGTAGGCATTTTTGACAAGAGACAATCATTTCTAGAAAGTTAAAATCTTAACAAATTCTGAAAGATGAGGGAATGGTATTATATATCTCATACCTCAAAGCTCAAACTATCTTGCTTTAAACATTTTTCACATCTTTACAGGTATAATGGACTTTATCTACTTGCAATTTGGGTTAGATTTTCTGCCTGAAATTTATGGTTGACGAAGATTTTCTCTTTGACCAAACATAGATCAGGTTCTTTTGAGCTCTCTTCTCAATTAGGGTTCAACCTTGGCCTATAAAGACTGGAACAAACACTAGCGTAGTTTCTCTTTTTCTTTTTTACTTGTTCAGGTACAAAGAATTAGGTTACACTGTTGCATTTGTTAGTCCCTCTTATAATTGTGTCTCCCCCCACCAAGAAGTGTGCTGTACACTGTAACCCTCGTACCCCTCCATCCTCCCTTCTCCCTGTTCTCTCTTTCTTGAATTGATTTGTGTTTTTCTCTTACGTGGGTACTAAGTAGTTTCTAATAGCTCAAGGCCACATTCCTAGGATGACCCTATCCCCCAAGAAAGTGCCTGCCTAAGAAAATTCAAACCTACCAAAAGAATGCACTGTTGGTTCCAGCCAACACCTGAACACAAGGCCCCTGTCTCCCAGGCTCCGTAGGAGGATAGGAACCTAACGTCAGTGTGCGCCAGTTGGTGAACCTAGATGGTTTCTCATGGACCAACCTCCTCCCACTTTTTGTAATTTTTCACTTCTCAGACTCAGCTTAAGCCCCAGCCATTTCTCCCCAGTCCCCATTCCCCAATTCATTTTGATTTTAAAAGTCTAGTTATTTCTCTACAAATCTGCAGTGACCCCAGTTCTTCAACTTACTGTCAATAGTTACTGAATAAAATCTGTTTTCACTGCTTTAATTAAAGTGTGACTGTGTTTATCTGACATAATAAAAACAACTTATCAACATTCTAATTATGTTAATGTTATAACACTGGTGGGGACACCTGTGACTCAGCATACCTGGAGATCCCTCTGTGTGCTTTGGCACTGCCTCTGGGGTGGCACTAATTATATCTGAAGGACAAAGAATGAAGCATGTAATATATTAAACAACAAAGCAAGAGACTAGATTGCGATACAGCATGAGTGGCCTGTATCAATATTAATATTTACCTCCTGTAACCATATGAGTTACAGGAGGTAAATGGAGGGGCCTCATTAAGTGAGGTAACATACATAACCACTGGAACAAGATAAGCATTCAATACATATAAGCTATTATTTGCATTCACTATGGAGTTGGGATTTAAGCTGGGTTTTGACACTATGAAGGAGCTGTTCATTCATTCCTTCAAGAAGCGTATTTTTAAAGCACTGTACTAGATAAGAGCGATGGGGTTCCAGCTTTCATGGAGCCTCCATTCTATTGGGGTTGAGGAGAAGGACAATAAATAAGTAAATGATAAATAAATAAAACAGACACAGATTGTTCTCAGTGCTTTGAAAGAAAAAAGTCGTTTATAATCATTCAAAATGAAGTGTGGGATCTACTTTATATGGATCTGCTTTCATCAGATGAGATGAAGTGACATTCAGGCAGAGACCTGAAGGGTGGGTAGTAGCCACCCTACAAATTGCTGAGGACAGAACATTCCAATCATCAGTTAAAGCAAGGACCACTGTCTGGAGGCAACAAAGTACTTCTCTATTCAAGGATTCTAAGAGAGGGCAGGAGTGGTTGGAGAACAAGGCAGAAAGGACCTTGTAGGCAGCAGTGGCTCATGCCTGTAATCCCAGCACTCTGTGAGACTGAGGCAGGTGGATTGCCTGAGCTCACAGCTTGGAGAGTAGCTTGAGCCAGAGTGAAACCTTGTCTCTAAAATAAAGAAGAAGAATAAGAAGAAGAAGGCTCAACACCTATAGCTCAGTGGCTAGGGCGCCAGCCACATACACCGGGGCTGGCAGGTTCGACCCTGTCCCAGGCCTGCCAAAAAACAATGAAAACTACAACAAAAAAAATATAGCTGGCTTGGTGCCCGTAGCACAGTGGTTATGGCACTGGCCACATACAGGTTCGAACCTGGGCCCGGCCAGCTAAACAACGACAACTGCAACAAAAAAATAGCCAGGCGTTGTGGTGGAGGCCTGTAGTCCCAGCTACTTGGGAGGCTGAGGCAAGAGAATCACTTAAGCCCAAGAGTCTGAGGTTCCTGTGAGCTGTGACGCCACAGCACTGTACCGAGGGTAACAAAGTGAGACTCAAAAAAAAAACAGGATCTGTAGGCCATGACAGGTTGAGAGTTTATTTCTAGTCTCCCTACATGTAACGAGGGGGATGATATTGTGATGGGTGGAAGCAGAGCAAAGGCAGCAAGGTGAGCACTTCTTGTTCACTGGCAAGCCCACACACAGCAGCCTGGCTGAAGAGGGCAGCTCCAGTGGAAGCCAGCTGAAGACCAAGATTTTAACTAGGTTCCGAAGGACATGAAGTACCTTGTACTTTTATTCCCTGTAAGCAACAGAGTATTGTTAATTACTGATCAGAAGAATGATTTAATGAGTTAAAAAATTGTAGGTATACTTGCCACATGTAACATACTATGGTAAGGAAAACAAAAATATATAAGAAGTATTCTCCACCCAATTTACTGAATCTATCCTAACAATTGTGTCCCAGGGCTATTCACCAATTAATGGTGAAGAACCTAGAGTAAGAAAAGATTGGTGGGTCTATGGAAGTGGGCTTTGCCTACATCATTTGTCCTCCTGCCTCCTCAACAACTTTGTTCAACCCCCTATGAAGTTACCCACCCTCTCTTTCTGGTTTCCATTTGGGACACAAGCATGCTCTCCTATTCTCTTTAAATGTCATCCAGCTTTCAGGCCAGGTGTGTGGCTCATGCCTGTAATCCTAGCACTTTAGGAGGCTAAGGCTAGAGGATTGTTTGAGGCCAGGAGTTTGAGACCAGCCTGAGCAAGAACGTGACCCTGTCTGTACAAAAAATAGAAAAAATTAGGTAGGCATTGTGGTAGGAGCCTGTATTCTCAGCTACTCAGAAGGCTAAGGCAGGTGGATCCCTTGAGCCCAGGAGTTGGAGGCTGCAGTGAGCTATGATGCACTCTAGTACTGAGCTTTTGCACTCAAGCCAGGGTGACAGAGAGAGACTCTGTCTCAAAAACAAAACACCCCCTCAAAAACAAACAAAAAACAAAAAGAAAAAAGTCTCTCTAAAAACTTAGGCCCTTTTACTACTACTGCCCTCTGGCTCACTTTCTTCCTCTCTTTCAAAGCTAAGCTCCTTGGATGAATCCTGAGCCTCCTCTATCCACACTTCTTTACAGCAGGTCTCTAATTCAACACACCATCACTTAGCTCCCCTTGATCTTCACCCAGCACACCCAGCCCCCTGCCTCATTGACAATGCTCTCTGAAGATTCACAATTACCTTAGGAGATTCAAATGCGATGGGTACTTCCTTTCCTTACCATTCTTCAGCTGTTTTTCTGATTCTCTAGCATGTGATGTTGATTTGATCATATCGTCTCTTGACCCTACCTTGGCTTCCTCAGGTCCTTTTGGTTTTCCTTCTACTGCACTGTTTCTTCCCTAGTGTTTTTTCCTACTGTTTATCTCTTACATGTTGACCTTCCTCAAGATTCAATCTTCCTTTCCCTCTGAGTAGCGTCATCCAAACCTATGACTTCAAGAAAACTAATATTCCAGTGACTCTTAATTCTTTTTTATTGTTATTTTATTTTATTTTATTGTTGCGGATTCATTGAGGGTACAAGAAACCAGGTTACACTGATTGCATTTGTTAGGTAAAGTCCCTCTTACATTTGTGTTTTGCCCCCAAAAGGTGTGGCACACACCAAGACCCCACCCCCCTCACTCCTACCCTATCTCCGCTCTTCCTTTCCCCACCCCTCCCTCATTCTTTCTCTCTCTCTGCTCTCCCCTTCCCTCACCCCCACCGTGTCTTTAATTGTCATTAATTGTCCTCATATCAAAATTGAGTACATGGGATTCATGCTTCTCCATTCTTGTGATGCTTTACTAAGAATAATGTGTTCCACTTCCATCCAGGGTAATACAAAGGCTGTAAAGTCTCCATTTTTTTAATGGCTGAATAGTATTCCATTGTGTACATATACCACAGCTTGTTAATCCATTCTTGGGTTGGTGGGCATTTAGGCTGTTTCCACATTTTGGCGATTGTAAATTGAGCTGCAATAAACAGTCTAGTGCAAATGTCCTTATGATAAAAGGATTTTTTTCCTTCTGGGTAGATGCCCAGTAATGGGATTGCAGGATCAAGTGGGAGGTCTAGCCTGAGTTCTTTGAAGGTTTTCCATACTTCCTTTGAAAAAGGCTGTATTAGTTTGCAGTCCCACCAGCAGTGTAAAAATGTTCCCGTTTCTCCACATCCATGCCAACATCTGCAGTTTTGAGATTTTGTGATGTGGGCCATTCTTGCTGGGGTTAGATGGTATCTCAGGGTAGTTTTGATTTGCATTTCTCTAATAATTAGGGATGATGAGCATTTTTTCATATGTTTGTTAGCCATTCATCTGTCTTCTTTAGAGAAGGTTCTATTCATGTCTCTTG
>CAUYRH010077898.1:0-10980 GCA_963574655.1 Perodicticus potto
CTAGGTTTTCTTTTTTCTTTTTTTTTTTTTTTTTTTTGGAGAGACAGAGTCTCACTTTATCGCCCTCGGTAGAGTGCCGTGGCGTCACACAGCTCACAGCAACCTCCAGCTCCTGGGCTTAGGCGATTCTCTTGCCTCAGCTTCCCAAGTAGCTGGGACTACAGGCGCCCACCACAACGCCCGGCTATTTATTTATGTGATTTCTCACATTTATTCCTTGGTAACTTTTTTTTTTTGAGACAGAGCCTTAAGCTGTCACCCTCAGTAGAGTGCTATCGTGTCACAGCTCACAGCAACTTCCAACTCCTGGGCTTAAGTGATTCTCTCGTGTCAGCCTCCCAATTAGCTGGGACTACAAGTGCCCGCCACAACGCCTGGCTATTTTTTGCTTATAGTTGTCATTGTTGTTTGGCAGGCCCGGGCTGGATTCAAACCCACCACCGCTGATGTATGTGGCTGGCGCCTTAGCTGCTTGAGCTACAGGCGCCAAGCCATTCCTTGGTAACTTTTGATAATATCCTTATTCCTTTCTGTTTCCCCTATAGATTGTATTGTAAGCTGGGTGAGACTTTAGAAGTTGTAACTTTAATGTCACAGTGACAAGTTTAGTTTTTCCTTCAGAGTGGTTTTAGGTATTTAAGAAATATCAATGTTTGGTGTGGTGCCTGTGGCTTAAAGGAGTAGGGCACTGACCCCATATGCCGGAGATGGTGGGTTCAAACCCAGCCCCGGCCAAAACTGCAAAAAAAAAAAAAAAAAAGAAAGAAAAAGAAATATCAATGTTTGGCTCTGCTCCCATAGCACAGTGGTTGTGGCGCCAGCCATATGCACCAAGGTTGGTGGGTTCAAACCAGGCCCCGGCCAGCTAAACAATAAAGACAACTGCAACAAAAAAAATAGCCAAGCGTTGTTGTAGACGCCTGTGGTCCCAGCTACTTGGGAGGCTAAGGCAAGAGAGTCGCTTGGGCCTAGGAGTTTGAGGTTGCTGTGAGCAGTGGTGCCTTGGCACTCTACTGAGGGTGACATAGTGAGACTTTGTGTCAAAGAAGAAAAAAACAGGTATCAATGTTAATGAGTTAAATCAGAATAAAAAATTTCTATTGAAGTACCTGAGACATGCTTCCTATTTGAAATTAATACTCAAATATCCTTCCTTACTAGGAACCTTCCTCAGGCCCTGAAGTGTCTGAGGAGCAGGCCTTACAGCTGGTCTGTAAGATCTTCCGTGTCTCCTGGAAGGACCGAGACAGAGATGTCATCTTTCTTTCTTCTCTTTCTGCACAGTTTAAGCAGAACCCAAAAGAAGGTAAGAATCTAGCTTAATTGTCTTATTTCAGAGAACTTACAAGAAAACACGATACAAGATCTTTGCCCTTCTCTGTTAACCACATGCACTCTATCTTGCTTTTAGGTTGTTTTTTGTTTGTTTGCTCGTTTGTTTTTGAGACACAGTCTCACTCTGTCGCTCGGGGTAGAGTGCCAAGGCATCATAGCTCACAGCAACCTCAAACTCTTGGGCCTGAGCAATTCTTTTGCTTCAGCCTCCCATGTAGCTGAGACTACAGGTGCCCACCACAACACCCGCCTAGTTTTTCTAATTTTAGTAGAGAAGGGGTCTTTCTCTTGCGTTGGCTGGTCTCAAGCTCCTGAACTCAGGCTGTCCACCCACCTCGGCCCCCCAGTAGATTGTATTTTTTATTATAGGGATACTTCTTGTTGTGGGTACTGCTGTTCAGTCGCTTTTCCTTTCCTCTGATCTTGTTGATAAGTTATGTTTTACTTTCATGATTTCTACAAAATAAAACTACATAAAGGTATTGGTTCCATGTCTTGGGGTTGAAGGTTTTTTTTTGGCAGCAGGAAGGTGCTTAGAGCATTAGCTCCTCCTACAACATAGGAGTGGTTACACCTTACACCCCCACAACGACTGGTCTTATGGATCCTGAGAGAGGTGCTCTGAGTGACCTACACCTACTTTAAGTGCCTGCAAGGCCATGTGTGGACAGCGGAGTAAATGTGTTTGGTTAAATTGCATAGCAAGATAGATCATAATGACATTTTGTGTATATCCAGGATTCTATTTTAAGAGGCTGTGCATAGCCACGCTTATAACAAAATAATGGAACTCTTAGCAAGATACCAGCATTACAGGGCACTATTATTTTTCTTCATAGTAGTCATTTGGAATATGGAAGAGGTAGGAGAGATGTGTTAAAGTGTTTTTCTGCTTATCACTGGACTATAACTGATGCTGGCAGCTTTTGTCTGGTTTTCTCACTGATGTATCCCCAGTGACTAGACAGGTGTCTTGCACAAAATAGTCCCCCACTGTATACATTTTAAATGAACGAACACCAAGGGGATTGCCTCTCCCTTGCCAATACTGCCTATCTTCCAGGGAGGGATAAAACAAAGTCTTCTGTTTCCCTGATGGATAAATAGACCATGTCTGATTTTACTGGCATCTTACTAACTCTGGTTATAGAGGTAAGCTTACCAACTACGTATTTGAAACCCTGCCATGCATTACTTACTCTATTTTTCTTCTTTTAGAGGATCACATTCTGTCACCGAGGCTGGAGTGCAATGGTGCCAACTCAGCTCACTGTAACCTTGAATTCCTGGGCTCAAGTAAACCTCCTGCCTTAACCTCTTGGTTAGGACTGCAGGTGCATGCCACTATACCCAGCTGATGTTTTTTGATTGTTTTGTAGAGACAAGGTCTTGCCTTGTTGCCCATGTTGGTCTTTGAACTCTTGGTCCCAAGTGATCCTACCTTCTTGGCCTTCCAAAGTGCTAGAATTACATGTGTGAGCCACACCTGCCCTTGCATGTTATTCTTAACGTAAATCTTAATATTCTCAAATCTGTCTTACACATATAATAGGTACCTTTTTTTTTTTTTTTTTTTTGAGGCAGTGTCTTGCTCTGTCGCCTAGGCTAGAGAGCAGTGGCATTATCATAGCTTACAGCAGCCTCAAACCCCTGGGCTTAAGTGGTCCTCCTCCTTCCACCTTCCAAGTAGCTGAAACTGCAGGTGTGTGGCATCATTCTTAGCTAATTATAAGTGAAGAAAGAAAAAAAAAGTTTTTTTGTTTTTTGTTTTTGAGACAGAGCCTCACTTTGTTGGGGCACTCTACCGAGGGCGACAAAAAATTACCTCTTGTATGTGTAAGACAGATTTGAGAATATTAAGATTTATATTAACAATCATAGCTCATAGCAACCTCAAACTCTTGGGCTCCAGTGATTCTCTTGCCTCTGCCTCCTGAGGAGTAGAGGAGTAGCTGGGACTACAGGCACCCACCACAAAGCCTGGCTAATTTTGGTTTTTTTTTTTTTTAGAGACAGGGTCTTGCTCTTGCTCAGGCTGATCTCGAACCCATGTGCTCAGGCAATCCACCTGCCTTGGCCTCCCAGAGTGCTAGGATTATAGGCATGAGCCACCACGGCCAACCTATAAGTCATAATTTTTAATCACCAAATCAGATAAAATTCATGAGTTAGAACTTTTATTTGCTTAATGATATTTAAAATATATCTAGCAAAAATATAAAAAATAAAAAAATAAAATGTATCTAGCAGCCAGGTGGGTGTATGCCTGTAGTCTGAGCTACTTGAGCATCTAAGGCAGGAGGATTGCTCAGGCCAGAACTTTGAGACCCATGGGCAACATAGTAAGACCCTAATTATAAAAATTAAACATTAAATAAAATATATATAAAGACCAACAGTAGATCAGACGGGAGCTGCAAAGAATAAGAAGGAAGCTAGAATATAAACTCTGCTCCCAAAAGCTGGAAAGTGACTGTTGGACCCTTTGTAAAATCTTTTGCGCTTGGACTTAATGGCTTCACTGTGTATAAAGCGTATCTAGGTTTACCATCTAGGTGGAAACACACTAACTCAGCTGCATTTGTAGTGTGACAAACGAACCTGTATACTTGGGGGGCAGCTTCTTTTTACAGTTAAATATCTATCAGTAACTCTCATTGACTATACCCCAATTTTTTAAAAATAAATTTTTTATTTTGAAATATTTTTAGATTTGTAGAAAAGGTTCAAAGTTAGTTCAGGGAGTTCCTGTGTTACATTTCGCCGAGTTCCCTCTAATGTTAACATCTTATATAACCACAGTACATTTGTCAAAACTGAGAAGTTGCTGTTAACTAAACACCAGACTCTATTTGGGTTTCTTCAGGTTTCCACTCATGTCCGTTTATTTATCAGAGTCCAATCCAGGACACCACGCTGACAGCTCCGGACCAATTTGGCTTATTCAAGGACTGTGTAATGAAGAACTGTGTGTAACCCATCCTTTATTCTGCTTTTCCAACAGTGTTCTCTGATTTTAAGGACTTGATTGGCCAGATATTAATGGAAGTGCTAATGATGTCCACCCAGACTAGAGATGAAAACCCATTTGCCAGTCTGACAGCCACATCACAGCCAATTGCAGCAACAGCTCGGTCACCAGACAGAAATCTCCTGCTCAATACTGGCTCCAACCCAGGAACCAGCCCCATGTACTGCAGTGTGGGTTCCTTTGGTGCCAGCTCTCTGTCTAGGTCAGTGTGGGTCTTTGCCCATCTCACTGGTAGTTCAGTAGCTGTGAAGTCCATTCACAGGGACGATCTCTTTGTTCACATTGTGGCATGTGTCATATTCGGGAGATGGATTTAGGTTAGAGGTGGTATTGACTTTTCAAGATTGGGGTTTTGGTGGGGGTTTTTGGCTGTCCATGGTTAGGCTATTGGTAGATTAATGTTTAGAAACAAATTGTTGTGTGCACTACATTATTCTCTGCAAAGCGGGCTTTAGCTATTCCAGTGCTGCCTCTAAGCAGTCCAGCAATGAGATTATAGTTATTTAGATATTTATCTGTTGGATCTGTGTGCATGAACTCTTAGAGCTATGAAATATGGTAACTTTAAAAGCTTGATACTTTCCATTTTAATTAGTGATCTCAAGTTTGTCTTTCTCTTCTTTCCTCCTTTTCTCAAATAATTTAGCCTCTATGAAACTAGTCCTGCTCCTACTACCAGTTTCTGGAGCTCTGTCCCCCTGATGAGCCCGTCTTTTGCCTCACCTTCCCGAGCAGCCAGCCAGATGGCTGTGCCTTCATCTTCCCTCAGTCCCCAGAGCGCGGCTTCTGGAACTGCTGCAGGAAGCCAGCCCTCATCCCCACGGTATCGGCCCTACACCCTCACACACCCGTGGGGGTCCTCACTTTCTCCCACCCCACGGTCCCCAGGCTTCTCCATTCTGTCCAGCTCCCCGAGTCTCCCGGCGCCTGCCAGTAGCCCCCAAGCAGTGCCTGCCAGTTCCAGACAGAGGCCCACCAGCATGGGTCTGCCTCTGCCTCCTGCCTCTCCCAGTGCCGGGAGAGGACGTCCTTCCTCCCTGAGGATCGCTCCTAGGTATTTATCCAGCAGGGGAGCTTCGTGTGTGTTTGCAGTGCAGGGAAAGGATATTAACATGGTTTGGTAGAACTGCTGTGTGACACTGACTTCAGTTACATTTTTGTTGTTTTGGGTTATTAACCTGTGTGGCTAACTAGTTTGATAACCACGCCCCAGTTCACGCTCTTCCCAGGCTCTGATCAGAACGTTCTTCTTCCCTTCCTTCTCCTCACTCTTCCTCCTTCGTTTGGGGGGGAGGGGGAAACGAGTGAACTTGGCTTTTTGCAGCCTCATTCTCATGTCAGTCCTCATTACCAGTGAATTTCAGACTATGGTCAGTGTTGTATTTGAGAGTGGGGGCTCACAGGAACCCTTTCTGACTTTTTGTCCTGTTGCCAGTGGTACTTGAAATATAATCAGACCAAGGGTTCATGGGAGCATATCGGGGGCCAGTGTCCATTCCTTCCAGTGAGGGTCATTTCATGCTTTGAAGCTTTGAGTTTTGATCATGCATGATTTTGGCCGCTTAGCAACGATATCAGAGTTCTACTAATCCAGTGGCCCCTTCTCTCAAATGTACCTGTGTATTTTATAGATTCTTGCATGTCAGTGGCCAAGGCCATTAGCACAGATGTATTTAAAAGAACAGCAAATGCCAAAGCATCTCCCCATTTTGTTTTTCTTTGTCCCCTGATGACCTTTTTTGCTTTTGTTGTCGTAGTATGTACGACAATCCTTTCTCCTTCCTCTTCCTCGCACTTTCTGGGGACAGTAGTGATGAAGATGATGATGAAGAAGATGATGATGGTGGTGATGATGAAGGTGGTGGTGGTGGTGATGATTTTTCTTGTGTCCAGTTTGGGTCCAGGTATCAGAGAAATGGAGTACTATGCTGCATGTGCCTAGGTGCTTAGGAACTAACTTTTGTAAGCTCTAATCAGGGGCGTGCTTTGTATCCAAAGGGGATGAGGTCATAAGAGATAGAATAAAGAGTGCCCTGAAGTATTCAGACCTTATCATGGGATAAAGTGGCACATAGGAAAAATTTCATAGTTGCTGCCTTGTAAGTTTAGAGAAAAACTTACATATAATCATTTGTCAAAAACATGAAAACAAGGCTGGGCGTGGTGGCTCACTCCTGTAATCCTAGCACTCTGAGAAGCTGAGGTGGGTGGATTGCCTGAGCTCATCAGTTCCAGACCAGCCTGAGCAAGAGCAAGACCCCATCTGTAAAAATAGCTGGACGTTGTGGCAGGCACCTGTAGTCCCAGCTACTTGGGAGGCTGAGACAAGAGGATCACTTGAGACCAAGAGTTGGAGGTTGCTGTGAGCTGTGACAGTACAGCACTCTACAGAGGGTGACAATGTGAGTCTCTGTCTCAAAAAACCATGAAAATATTAAAAATCAGTCATCAATAAGTTCACCCACCTTTAGATATAAAATGAGGATTCCTTCATTTATCTGTTATGAGAATATTCTTATGAGCTATACAATATAGGCAGCATTTGCTCTGCTAGGAATGTTTCCTTAAATACAGCTGCACCGATTGTTGCTATTTAGGGATGAGAGAAGAGCTGGCATTTGGGGTGGGGTTTGTGGGGGGGGGGTCAGTGCTATCTGGTATAACTGATTTTGCTTTCATTATAACTTTAAACACCTCCTGGACCTTAGTGAAGTCAGATCCCATTTGTTTAAAGAGCCTTTGGAATGACAGGAGGCCAAAACTGGATGTTGCTGAATGTTTGCACCTGAAAAACCAGTAACAAGTAGTAATCGTGTTTTCTAGCTGACTTTGAACAGGATAATATTAATAGCACCAAGGACATTTATACAATTTCTATGTACCCATAATTAAAAATAGACATAAATAGTAGCACCTTCTTTGTAATCCTCCGAGTCACTGCTTTATAGTTTTGCTCTTAAATTGAAGTTTCCTCTGAACTAAGTTGGTATTTTTCCCCAGCCCTGTTGAAAAATAACTCTAGGCTATAAACAGAGACCGTAGTAGGAATTAGGCACATTTCATTAAATTTGACAGTGTTCAAAAGAGTCAAAGAGAGGACTGTTGATGCAAGGTCGAGTGTTGGTACAGGAAGGCTGATACTTGTATTAGGTTGAGCATTCACCATTTCTCAAGTAAATTTCCTGAAGGTGGAAGTGTCTTGCACATAGACAAAATCCTGGTGCATGCATGTAGCACCGCAGCAGGCACCCTTCGTAGGAATCCACTTCCTCGTGGTGAACGTGCTGTGTTATCTGTTCTACTGTAAATTATCTGCAGGAGAAATGCTCTCTTCCTGGCCTGCTTAATTCCAACTTTCTTTAGGAGTGTGTGCTGCTCTTACTAACACCCCTCTCTCTAGACTTCTAACATCCCAGCCTTACCTTGCCTCAGATCTTGATTCTTTACCTAAGGGGACAAATCAGACTTAATGCGTGTTTAGTAATAGCTGCACACTCACGGAGCACTGGGTGCCCAGTGCTGTCGGCACCACACACACATCATCTTCTTTCTCCTCACTGAGGCCTGCTGTGAGGAAAGGGGTACAGTGGGGTGAAAGTCAAGGACTCACACAGCCTGAATCTAGAGTTCACGTTCTTTACCCCTCACCCTGCTGCCACCTGCTTTCCATTTCTGCCCAAATAGGGATTGTGTTGTTCTTGTTCCCTACTAGTTATTTTACTGCCAAGAGTCTAGGCCTGACTTTATTCCAGGGCAAGGCAGTGTCAGCATTTTCCTCCTTAATTACAAAATTTCCATCCCAGTTAGTTGGTAAGTCTCTTGTTGATTGTTACAATGAAATCTGGTTGTCCAGATTTTGGCAGCTTCTAGATTTTTAATTGATAGCAAAAATAATACAAAAAAAAAAAAATCAGTATGGTGGCGCCCGTGGCTCAAGGAGTAGGGCACCGGCCCCATATACCAGAGGTGGAAGGTTCAAACCTGGCTCTGGCCAAAAACTGAAAAAAAAAAAAAAAATCAGTAAAAGTGTATAGCATACTTGGTTGAACACATAGAAGAACGTAAGAATGCATTTAGGGTCAGACCAGGAAGAAGTAGCAAAAAACCTTATTAATTTGAGAGTCAGCAAAGAAATGTAATGGTTTTTTTTCCTTCCCCCTTTCTAATTGATCTTCTCAAAATTGTATTTACTTTGAAGTAAGCAGTTTTAACACCTACTTTTGCCTAGTAAGGTTAATGTTCTAAAAAAGAATCCATAAGGGTTTTATATCTGTCTCCCCCCCTCCCCATTTGCCCAATGGAGTTGATTACAAATCTTTTTTAAAGTAGTTGAGGTATACATTCATATGTTAATTGTTATAGTGCTGATGGTAAGGACTAATTTCAGAAAGGTAAATCATTCCGTCCATTAGGGTTTGGAGTCTTCTGTGAGAAGCACTGGATAAGTTTTTCCAACCTTCCTAATGCCGCAACCACTGAGGTAGAAGGAGCTGCCCCCTGCAGGAGGGGCATACCTGAGAGAAGTCAGAATTATCCTGTGCTGAAGATACTGTAGAAGGATCCAGAGATCCTAGCAAGTTGATAACTAGAAAGAAATTTGGTGTTTGTCTTTTCTTTCTTTTTTTTTCTTTAGAAACAGTCTCACTTTGTCGCCCTCTGGTAGAGTGCTGTGGTGTCATAGCTCACAGCAACCTTAAACTCTTAGGCTCAAGTTATTCATTCTCTTGTCTCAGCCTTCCGAGTAGCTGGGACTACAGGTGCCCTCCACAACACCTAGCTATTTTTAGAGATGGGGTCTCCCTCTAGCTCAGGCTGGTCTCGAACCTGTGAGCTCAGGTGATCTGTCTGCCTTGGCCTCCCAGAGGGCTAGGATTACAGGCATGAGCCACTGCATCCAGCCTTATTTTTTCTTTTTTTTTTGAGACAGAGCATCAAGCTGTCACCCTGGATAGAGTGCCATGGCATCATAGCTCACAGCAACCTCCAATTCTTGGGCTCAAGCAAGTCTCCTGCCTCCGCCTCCCAAGTAGCTGGGACTACAGGCACCCTCCACAACGCCCAGCCATTTTTTGGTTGCAGCCACCATTGTTATTTGGCGGGCCTGGGCTGGATTCGAACCCGCCACCTCAGGTGTACGTGGCTGGCGCCTTAGCCTGCTGAGCCACAGGCGCCAAGCCTATTTTTTCTTTTTTTGTGATAGAGTCTCACTCAGTCGCCCTGGGTAGAGTGTCATGGTATCATCATAGTTCACAGCAACCTCAAACTCTCAGGCTCAAGTGATTCTCCTGCCTCAGCCTCCTGAGTAGCTAGAACTACAGGCACCCACCACAACACCCAGCTAGTTTTTCTATTTTTAGTACAGATGGGGTCTTGCTCTTGCTCAGGCTGGTTTCAAAGCAATCCTCCTGCCTCGGCCTCCCAAAGTGCTATGATTACAGGCTTGAGCCACCGTGCCTGGCCTGTGTTTGTCTTTTTAAAATAATGTGTAGCTGTTATGTTGACAAAGTTCCAATCTTGAATGTCATGAGCCTATGGTAAGTAGAGAAAGGGAAAATTTGTGAATAGTGAAAAACATTGACATTGACCCCCACTCCCCCGTTTCTCCAATCATCACTGCTTGAGGATGAGAGAGAGATAGTGGAGAAGAAAAATCCTACTGTCTATTCCCAAACCCTCCAGTGATTTCCCTTCTCACGTAGAGTAAAACCCAAAGCCTCTCACTATGGCCCACAAGGCCCATGTGTCATGTACACACAGCCACACGCTTACCCTTCCTCTCCTTCTCTGCCCCACGTGCCCTGTGGACACATTCCTTTCTAGCCTTGTCTTCCTCCAGTCGCCTGGTTCCCAACACTAGGCTTCTGTCTTTTGAACTTCTTGTTCCCTCTGGCCCTAGGCCTCTGTACGTTTTTTTCTCTTTGGACCCCCATAGATGTGTGGCCTGTTCTGTTCCCTGACATCTCTCAGATCTATCAGAGGGTGGTCCCTGACCCCACACACCCCTCTTCATCACCCATTTTCTGCTTCTCTTTGTATTCTTACCACTTAAATATTAATTTGTTTTTGATTGCCTCCCACCCCATAACAATGTAACCACCAGGTCGGCAAGGTCTCCAAGGTCTCTTCATTTGTTTGACTGTACACTTCCCTGGGACCTCAGGTAGTGCCGGAACACAGGAGTGAATTTATAGTGCTCAAACCTTCACAACCCTGACTTGGCTTTGCACTGAGACAATACAAAATCCCAAAGTCTGCATTTCAAATATCAGTAAACGATAGGGTAATTATTCTCATTATAGAAGAAGCTGCAATAGAGTTCCTTTAAGAGCAAGTTTTCTTGGTGCATTTAAAATGGGATTCAGGGCTCGGCGCCTGTGGCTCAGTGGGCTAGGGCGCCAGCCACGTGCACCTGAGCTGGCGGGTTCAAATCCAGCCCGGGCCCACCAAACAACAATGACGGCGGCAACCAAAAGATGGCCGGGCGTTGTGGCGGGCACCTGTAGTCCCAGCTACTTGGGAGGCGGAGGCAGGAAACTCTCTTGAGCCTAGGAATTGGAGGTTGCTGTGAGCTGTGATGCCATAGGGGGCACTCTCTCCAGGGTGACAGCTTGAGG
>CAUYRH010077900.1:0-32623 GCA_963574655.1 Perodicticus potto
AATTGTTTTCACATAGTAAATGAGAAAATATCATGAATGTTATATCAATCAGGTTGATAAAAATATCTCCGATTGTATGTGAAGCCCGCACACTGTACTCCATGACTGAATTATTATACACAGCTATGACTCAATAAAAAAAAATTAAAAAAAAAAAAAGTTAGAAGATGAGTTCACTATATGCTCTTGAATACCTAGACCTGCGGGAAAGGTCCACCAATTTTTACATTAAACTTTCCAGAATACCTCCCCTTTACCTAAAAGTATTTAGGGAATACAATCATTGTTTTTGTTGCAGTTGTCCTTGTTGCTTAGTAGGCCCAGGCCGGGTTGAACCCGCCACCCTAGGTGTATGTGGCTGGTGCCCTGATGACTGAGCTATGGGAGCCTCCAATTGTTGTTTTTGTTAAAAGTAAATTTACCAGTGCTTCAGTCTGAAATATGATGATTTTTTGTTATGACACTGAACATCTATGTCACAAAATGTCAGTGTGAAACTTACGCAAAACGTCTAATTGTGAGAAAACTGCACTTGCTATATGACTGTCAAATATTCTCTTTATAAAGTATTAGATGAAGCAAAAGACAAGGAAACTTCTTTATATGATCAGATTTAGAACTTATATAAATACTGAAAAGGAGGTGTAAACATTGATGATGCAATCCAGAGAACTATATCTCAAGGTGATGTTTTCATTTTAGAAAATACAGTTAAGATACTTATTTGTAAAAGATGTCAGGGAATATCAACTAAAATCCTATTGAACTGAAATGAAAAAGAAAGTAAAAGTAAGAAAATTTACCAGAACTATACTGGTAAAATACATGGAATAACATTGGAAAGAACATCTCATCCAGAATCACAGAACAGTTAAGATGAAAACATTATTTAGGCAGTATCTGGTCCTTTCTTAAAATCATAAACACAAGCATTAAAAAAGATTATCCTATAAATCTCTATTGGTTAATTGACTATGCTCCAGGAATGCATGTGTTATTTTGTGGGAAAATTCACGTCCAAGAATGTTGACAGTATATGGAGGGGGGTGGCTCTAAGATAAAGCAATTATTTAGTAGCAGATGTAAAATAATAACATAATCTCATTCTGTTCCAGTTCTAAAAAGGCAAACTCCCAAAGAATTTTTGAACCAAATACTTTTTTATTTTCATTTATTTTTTAAATTTTTTAATGAATCATAACTATGTACATTAATACGTTTATGGAGCACAATATGCTAATTTGCTATACAATAAGGAGAGCTAAAATCCAACTTGTTAACATAACCAACACCTCACTTACTTATTTGTTGTGGTAAGACACATACGAGCGAGGTGGGGAGGGGAGAGTGGGTGGGAGGCCGGGAGGAGAGGGTATTTGGTGGGACTTCATCTACTGTGCATAACACAATGGAGAGTATAAACCAAATACTTCTAAATTGGATTAAAAAGATTATCATACACATATTCTTTTTTTTTTCTTTGAGTCTAACACACCACTACGGGTCATAGAAATAAAGTCTATTGGTTGTTCTTTCCCCAAAATACTGGAGAGAGTACTGAAAGAACATGGCTAAGTGGAAAGCTGTTCCTTTTTGCCCAGGTGTGGGCCATGGATGCTCCGTGTTTAACCCCTAAAGAAACAAGAGAAAATATGCTTTCTGTACCATAGCCATTCTTCCCTCATGCTCTGTGAAAATAAACAAATAACAGCCGACCACTGGAGACCCACTGAGAAGAAAGCTCTAAAGCTCTCCCTGCACCATTTCTTTGCCCTTCCCAGATTAAGGAGCTATTTTTGTTTTAAAGCAAGATGATTCGAAGATTACAAACATCATTCAAAGTAAATTCCTGCCCAAAACACTGGTGTCTTCCCTTTATCCTGCCTTAATCTGTGTCTCTTGTGTCTTTAGGTAAAAATCACACCAGAATCCTTTTCTACTCCTTCAGTTTTTTAGTTAAGTTAGAAACAGTAAACTAACTAGTTAAGAAATTATCTGGGGGGAAAAAACGGCCTGATTTTTACAAATAAATACATGAGTCCATCATCCTGCATGTAGAGATATAACCAAACAAAAATTACAATGAGACAACTCACAGGGGGATTTTGCAAATTCTCCTGGTGGATTATTTTCAGTAACATGAAGGTGTAACCTCTAACTGTTTTATTTTTTCTTACTTTCCTTACTTTATCACACTTAAGAAGGTAGCACTTATAAACAATATTTTTTTAATTAAAGGAACAAAAATAACCTCACACTTTTTTTTCCCAGTAGTAATTCTAATATTAAATCAATATTTACAACAGCCACTTACACTCCATAAAATAAGTTTCTAGCCTAATTTTAAAAATGCATTTTAAGACTACACTTTGGGATATTTAAATATATAACTCACAACTCAAAAGATTAAAGACATGGAACCAAATACAAGAGTATATAATGAGAGGTAAACATCCCCAAGACCCAAAGCATAGAAAGGTAGCATTAAACTTGCTCAACTTATTGGATAGACACCTAGTAGAGGAATTGCAGGATCGAACAGCAGGTCTACTTTTAGATCCCTGAGGGTTCTCCAAACTTCTTTACAAAAGGAATATCTAAGCTTGCATTCCCATCAGCAGTGCAGAAGTGTTCCATTTTCTCCACATCCACGCCAACATTTGCAGTTTTCGGATTTTGTGATGTGGGCTACTCTCCCTGGAGTTAGATAATATCTCAAGGTAGTTTTGACTTGCATTTCTCTGATGATTAAAATGATGAGCATTTTTTCATGTGTCTGTAGACCATGCACCTATCTTCTTCAGAGAAACTTCTGTTCAAGTCTCTTGCCCACAATGAAATGGGATCACTTGTTCTTTTCTTATTGATAAGTTTGAGTTCTTTGTGGATTCTGGTAATCAGACCTTTGTCAGAAACATACCTGCAAATATCCTCTCCCATTCTGAGGGCTGTGTACCTGCTTTATTTACTGTGTTCTTGGCAGTGCAGAAGCTTTTTACTTTGATCAGATCCCAGTAAAGTATTTTTGGTATAGCTTCAATTGCCCAGTGGATCTTCTCATGAAGTGTTCTCCCAGGCCAATTTCATCAAGTTTTTCTCTTGCACTCTCTCAAAGAATCATTATAGTTTCGTGTTTTAAATTTAAGTTGTTATCCAGTGAGAATCAATTTTTGTTTGAGGTGAAGGTGTGGATCCAGTTTCACTCTTCTACAAGTTGTCAGCCAGTTCAAACAGCACCATTTGTTAAATAGGGACTCTTTCCCCCAATTTATATTTGTGATAAGCTTATCAAAGATCAAATGACAATAAGTGTCTGGGTTCAACTCTTGGTTCTCAATTGTGTTGCATACATCTACCTCTCATTTTGTGCCAGTACCATACTTTTTTTGATCACTATAGATTTATAGCATAGTCTGAAGTCTGGTAGCATGATACCTCCTGATTTGTTTTTATTTCTGAGTAATGTCTTGGCTACTCAAGTCTTTTTCTGTTTCCATATAAAATGAAGTACTAACTTTTCCAGATCTTTAAAATATGAGTGAGGTGATTTAATATGGATTGTATTAAATCTATAGATTGCTTTGGGTAATATGCATATTTTGACAATGTTGATTCGTCCCAGCCATGAGTGTGGTATGTTTTTCCATTTGTTAACATCTTCAGCTATTTCTTTTCTCAGAGTTTCATAGTTCTCTTTATAGAGATCTTTCACGTCCTTTGTTAGGTACACTCCTAGATATTTCATCTTCTTTGGCACTACTGTAAAAGGAATAGAGTCCTCGACTGTTTTTTGGGCTTGACTATTATTGGTATATATAAATGTTACTGATTTGTGAGTATTGAATTTGTATCCTGATATGAGTTTTGTAGTTGAGTCCCTGGTTTTTCCAGGTATACAATCATATCATCTGTGAAGAGTGAAAGTTTGATCTGATATGACCCTATATGGATACCCTTGATCGCCTTCTCTTGCTGGATTGCAATAGCTAAGACTTCCATTACAATGTTAAAGAGCAGTTGAGACAGTGGGCAACTTTGCCTGGTTCCTGATCTGAATGTAAATGTTGTCAGTTTTACTCCATTCGATATAATATTGGCTGTGGGTTTGCTATAGATGGTCTCTATCAATTTAAGAAATGTTCCTTCTATACCTATTTTCTTATGTGTTCTGATCATGAAAGGATGCTGGATATTATCGAAAGCTTTTTCTGCATCAATTGAGAGGATCATATGGTCTTTGTTTTTTATTTTATTATTATGATGTATTCTATTTATAGATCTACATATATTGAATTGGCCTTGAGACCCTGGGATAAAACCCACTTGGTCAAGGTGTATAATTTGTTTGATGTGTTGCTGGATTCTGTTTGCTAGGATCTCATTGAATATTTCTGCATCAATGTTTATTAGAGATATTGGTCTGTATAATTTTCTTTTCTTGTTAGGTCTTTTCCTGGTTTGGGGATCAGGGTGATATTTGCTTCGTAGTATGTGTTGGGAAGTATTCTCTCTTTTTCTATGTTTTGGAAAAGGTTAAGTAATATAGGTACTAGTTCCTCTTTGAAGGTTTGGTAGAATTCTGATGTGAAGCCATCTGGTCCCAGACTTTTCTTTTGGGGGAGGTTTTGTATAGTTGATGCTATTTCAGAACTTGATGTAGGCCTGTTTAACATTTCTACTTCTTTCTGGCTAAGTCTAGGAAGGTAGTGTGCTTCCAAGTATTGGTCTATTTCCTTCAAATTTATTCTTTAAAGATTTTTTGAGTTTCTGAGGAGTCTGTTGTTATTCCATCTTTTTCGTTTCTGATTGATGGAATTAGGAATTTTACTCTTATTTCTGGTTAGGTTAGCCAAAGGTTTATGTATTTTGTTGCCCTTTTCATGGAATACTATGCAGCCTTAAAAAAAGATGGAGACTTTACTTCTTTTATGTTTACATGGATGGAGCTGGAAAATATTCTTCTTAGTAAAGTATCTCAAGAATGGAAGAAAAGTATTCTATGTACTCAATACTTTTATAAAACCAATTTATAATTACTTACATTTTCTTATGAAAGATACATAACAACTATAGCCTAAGGATGAAGGAGAGAAGTAGAGGGGGATGAGAAAGGAGGGGGGAGGTTCGATAGAGGGAAAGTAAATGTGGGACCACACCTATGGAGCATATTGTAAGGGTACAAGTCAAATCTACCAAGTATAGAACATAAATGTCATAACACAATAATTAAGTAAATGAGGTGAAAGCTATATTAATTAGTTTGATGGAACCATTCCAAATTGTATTAAAAAATCCAACACATTGAAAAATAAATAAATAATCTTATTCAACTTACATATTTAAAAATGAAACATCCAGAGACACATAAATAATATACTAATAATTTACAAAGTTTTCCTGCAAGGTTTAATTATTGGTCACTACAAGGAATTTTATTTCATAAACAGAAAAATATCTGATTCTAAGTAAATGTTAAACTAAATAAGTCTATATTCATTCTTATGACACAAATATATTATTTACTATTTCAGATGTAATTTTCATATGCAATTATACATTACTAAATTAGGTTACTGAAGGTTTTGTAAACAAAAGACAAGTTATTATTGTTTTTGTTTGTTTTATTTTATTCTATTTTGCTTTGTACTAAGCCCACAAAAGGATTATGTGGAATCAAAAACATCTAGGTACTTATCATTACCTACAGACCTTTAAATTAGTATTCTATACCAGTCTACATAAAATAATATATATTTTTATTATTCAACCTAATAGTTAAAAGTCTGTAGGAAAATTAAAATCCTATTATAAAATTTAGAACATGTATTTTCTAAGGAAGTATCCTAAGAGCATTGAAGTCATAAATTTAGAATTTAGCATTAGAAAATAGAATTTATTACATGAATTGCCTATATAAGTCACATACAGAAGGAGAATAAGTTTCTTCTATTTGGCTTGTATATTGTTTTACAAAACCTTAACTATCTAAAATTCTTTTAAAAGTAAATCATTCTTTCTTAACATCACATTGCATACTTGATAAGATACAGTTACTTGTCTAATATTTAATAGATCTTTAAATTGAGGTCATGTATTTTAATTGTTTTGGAGTTTTTATACAAACAGTGCAGATATAATTCTGTTTTTTTAAAGCAAATAATTTTAAAAACTAAGGACTATATGACACATAAATTACTAAATGTTTTCATATTATCTCTTAAAGTTTACAGATCTAATATACATAATTTATCTACTTATTCCACATAAAAATGGCTTTCAAGGAATTAGATATGAACTATTTTTATAAGCTAAGGTTACAATAACTAAGAAAGCACTTAACATTTTTTAATAGATTTCATACAAGTACAAATAGTGAATATTTAATAAGAATAATGTCAAATTGAATCGTAATCCTGGAGACTTACAATCTGATGGTTATTTTACCTAACTTAATATCTTGGCTCCTTAATAATGAATGCATGCTTGAGATATACAACCACATACTATACTTCTTAAACTGGCCATTTACTTACTTTACCCTAGTATTCACCCAAAATATAGTTTTATTACCCAACATAATAATAATATTTATTCTCCTACTACTGGAATCAGCTTGCCTCCAGTAACAGAAATAAACTTCCTTGCACACCATTTGCAATGTATTATGCTCTATTTAGGAAGCATCCTCCCCTTTGTATTCAAATAATATTACTAAGAATGCCTAAAACATTCTAAAGAGAGGTAATAGAGGATATATAAAATAAAGTCATAAGTATTCTAGCATTGATTATTTCATGTAGTCATCAAACATTAGTTAGATACCTAGTATGTGTCAAGTGCAGCGAAAGTTTTAAAAGCTGCTATGAATAAAGAAAGGAAAAGGAAAGCCCACATCATTTCTATAAGGAGTTTACACTTCCATAGAGGAAGAGACAGACAATAAACAAGAAAACAAATAAATGATCTTGAGTAGTAAGCAGCATCCAACATACAAAGGTAAACCCATCAGGTCAACCGCTGATTTCTCAGTGAAAACAATACAAGGCAGAAGAAAGTGGGCTTCTATCTTCAATTTCAAAAAGAACAACTGCTGGCCTAGGATTGAGTATGCTGCAAAACGAAGTTTCATATTTGATGGAGAAATCAAATCTTCTCCTGACATGCAAACTGAAAAGAAATTTGTGACTACTAGATCTGTGCTGCAGAAAGTACTCAGACTATTACTACACCTGGTACACAGACCAACACAATGGTCTCCTAGCAAAGTATATGACCTGGTAACTTAGGGACAAAGCCTAGCTGCCTGAATGGCCAAAGTGACAAAAAACAGCAGGGCCCCTCATAATAAGATGAACAGAAATCCACCCTTCTTGCCAATTCTCTCAATAAATGGAAATGGTTTGAATTCCCTACTAAAGAGACATAGGTTTCCTGAGTAGATAAAATATTGAAGCCTAGTATCTGTTGTCTTCAAGAGATGCTTCTAATACCCAAGGACAAATCAAGATTCAGGGTGAAGGGTTGAAAAATAGTATTTCATGCTAATGGAAGGCAAAAGAAAGGGAGAGCTGCAATACTCATAGCAGATACAACTGGCTTTAAAGGAACAAAAGTAAAGAAAGACAAAGGTCAACATTTTATAATGATCAAGGAAACAATTCAACAAGAAGACATATCAATCCTAAATATTTATGCATCCAACTCAGGCACTCCCAGATTTATAAGACAAGTTTTGCTTGATCTAAACAAAAGGATAAACAGCAATACCATAATAACCAGGGTTGTCAACACACCACTCACAGAACTGGACTGTTCCTCCATGCAGAGACTAAATAAAGAAACACTGGACTTAAACTCAACTCTAGAGTAAATGGACATCTACAGAACATTTCACTCCAATACTACTGAATACATGTTCTTCTAATCAGCTCAGGGACCATTTTCCAAGATTGATCACTTCCTAGATCACAAAACAATCCTCAACAAATTTTAAAAAATAAATTATGCCTGTATCTTCACAGACACAATGTAGAAATCAATTCCAACAGAAATACTTATCTCCACACAAAGTCATGGAAACTAAATAACTTATTGCTGAATGATAGCTGGATCAACAGGGAGATAAAAATGGAAATCGTTACATTCTTTGAATAAATAACAACAAGGCCACAAGCTATCCGAACTTGTGGGATACTGCAAAAGTGGTCCAAAGATGGAAATTTACCACATTAAATGTCCATATCCAGAAATCAAAAAGAGCACAAGTCAACACTGTAACAAATCATCTCAAGGAACTGGGAAAGGAAGAACAGCATAATCCCAAACCCAGCACGAATAAAGAAACAACCAAAATCAGACCAAAAAAAACATTCAGAAGACTAATGAAGTAAAAAGTTAGTTCTTTGAAAAGACAAAATTGATAAGCCCTGGGTCAGATTAACCAGAAACAGAAAAGTAAGATTTCTAATAAGCTCAATCAGAAACAAAGAAATGGAAAGAACAGCAGGTGTCAAAGTAACACATAATCTCATCACTATTCACTACAAAATTTTCTATGCCCAGAAATTTGAAAACATGGAGAAAATGAAGAAATTTCTGGGATTACATTACCATTCTATACTCAATCAGGAAGAACTTTAACTCTTGAACAGACCAATATAAAGAACCAAAATTGAAACAATAAAATCATTCTAACAAAAAAAAATTCCAGACCAGATAGTTTCACACAAGAATTCTACCAAACCTTCCAAGAAGATCTTGTACCTAAATTGTAGAGTCTATTCTGAAACATTGAGAAGGAAGGAACCACCTCCAACTCCTCTTACAAAGTAACTGTCACCATATCAAACTCAGGAAAGGATTCAACAAAAAGAGAAAACTACAGACCAATATCATTAAGGAATATTGACACAAAAATATCCAATAAAGTCATAATACCAGAATTCAGCTACACATCACACACACAAAAAAAGACTCATTATGACCAGGTGAACTTTATCCCATGGATGCAAGCATAGTTCAATTTATGCAAATCTATAAAGGTAATTCACCACATAAACAGAAGTAAAAGTAAAGATCATGTGATCCTCCCAGTAGATGCAAAAAAAAGCATTTGCCAAAATTCAGCATCCTTTTTTGATAAGAACACTTAGCAAAATAGTTATAGATGGGACATTTCTTAAACTGATAGAGGCCATCGACAACATACCTATAGACAACATCATATTTAGTGAATAAAAACTGGGAGCTTTCCTGCAGAGAACTGGAACCAGCGGGGATGCTCGCTATTGCCATTGCTATTAAACTTAGTACTAGATGTCCTAGATAATGCAAGAAAAGGGTATCAAGAGGCATCCACATGGGGATAGAGGAGGGTCAAACACTCACTCTTTGCTGATAATATGATCTTATACTCAGAAAACCCCAAGGACTTAACCACAAGACTCCTTGAAGTGATCAAGAAATACAGCAGCACCTCAGGATATAAATTGATGTACACAAATTGGTAGCCTTCATATAAACCAACACCAGGCAAGCTGAAAATCATATCAAAGATATAATACCCTTCATAATAGCATCAAGGAAGATGAAATACTTTGGAGTATTAAGGAGTGAAGGATCACTACAGGGAGAACTATGAAATACTGAGAAAGGAAACAGAAGATGTTAACAGATGGAAGAACATACCATGCTCAAGGCATGGAAGAATCAACATTGTTATAATGTCTATAAAATGTATATCCCAGAACAGCATGCAGGTTTAGTGTCATACTTTGACTATCTTGACAATACTTGCATATTTTGTATGGAACCAGGAGGGAAGAAAAAGAAAAAAGAATAGTAAATGCAATTCTACAAAATAAGAGCAAACCTGGAGGAATTGTCTTTCCAGACTTCAGGTTATAAGTCTACAGTGATCAAAAGATAAGAGCATGGCATTGGGAAAAAACAAAACAAAACAAACAGAGACATAGCTCTATGGAACACAACAGAGAATCTAGAGAAGATGAAATTAGCCTTATACTGTCATCTGATCTTTGGCAAAGAAAAAAAAAGGAAGCACTGGGGAAAAGAATCCTTATTCAATAAATGGTGCTGGGAGAACTGGTTAGCTACATGTAGAAGACTAAAACTGGACTAGCGTCTCTCACCACTTATAAAAGTAACACATGATGGATAAGATATTTAAATCTAACACAGGAAACCATAGTAACCCTAAATGAAGTGTAAGAGAAACTCTTAGTCTTATCATCTTAGGGAAAGAATTTATGAAGAAGACCCCACTGCAGTAACACCAAAAATAAATAAAGGAAACTGATGAAGTTCAAAAGTTTCTGCACAGATAAGGATTCAATCAACAAAGCAAAGAGACAATCTTCACCATTGGAAAAGATATTTGCATGCTTAAAATCTGAGCTAATAACCAGAATCTACAAAAAAAAACCTAACAAATCAACAAGAAAAGAGAGCGCAAACAACCCCATTAAAATATGGGTAAGGGACACTAACGGAAAGTTTTCTTATGAGGACAAATAGCCAACAACCACATGGAAAAATGGTCATCGTCACTAATCATCAGAGAAATGGGAATCAAAATCACTCTGAGATATCACCTAACCCCAGTGAGAATGGTCCACATCACAAAGTCCTAAAGCACCAGGTGCTGGTGTGGATGTGGAAAGAAAGGAACACTCGTGCACTGTTGGTGGGACTGCAGACTATAAAGCCTCTATGGAAAGAAAGAAGTATGCAGATTTCTCAAAGAACTAAGAGTAGAACCACCATTTAATTCTGCAATCCCATTACTAGGAGTCTACCTGAAAGAGAAAAAGACATTTTACCATAAGGACATTTGCATTTGAACTTCACAATTCACAATTGCAAAGATGTGGAAATAACCCACGCTCCCTTGAATGCACACATAGATTAATAAATTATGGTACACATATACCATGAGATACTATTCAGCCATAAAATTATGAGGGTTTTGTATCTTTCGTAACAACCCAGAAGAAATTGGAGAACATTTTCGTAAATGAAGTATCACAAGAACGGAAAAACAAGCATCACATGTACTCAGTGCCAAATTGAAACTAATAGATTAACAGCTACATGCTCACCAGAGAGAAAAATTCAATTAAATTCAAGTATGAGCAAGCAGGGGAAAGGTGTGGTAAGTTTCCACCCCCAGACAGGTGTATGTCACAGGCACACCGCACATTTCCTGGATGAGTAACACAACTACAACTCTGATTTTAACCTTACAAAAGCAAGCTATGTTGCCTAATCATATTATGCTCATAATCTGAAATTTTCAAAAGACACATATTATAGAACCAGAAAGTCATTAACAGAGTGCATGGGCCAGCTATGTGCCGTAATCACGTTGGACAGTTTAGCCCTCTGATCTGCCACATTTTCATCTGATTGATGTAAATAAAACTATGATACCTTTCTAAAAGTGTGATTGTAAATACTAAGTATAATAATATATGTCTATGTTTATGATCTAGTACATAATAGTTGCTAAATAAAAGTAGGATAGTTACTAAAATTTTTTTTAATGAGTGGAAGAGAGAATGTCATGTGATCAAAGCCAGTGATACACGGCCCTGTGGGTTGCAGGGAAGGGTTTCCAGTTCATTCTAAGAGCAATGGGAAGCCTTAAAAGGCTGCAGGTGTTGGTGTACAGAGTGACTAATTAGTACTCCCTGCTAGGTGAATCCCAGCTCGGCCCAAACATGGTGCTACAGAGCAAATTGTGTCCCCTCCAAATTCACATGTCAATGTGCCAATCCATACTGTATTTGAAGATGAGGTCTTTAGAGAAGTAACTTTAGGTCACGCAGGTGAGACTTCATCAAATACAACTGAGGTCCTTAGAATAAAAGGAAGTCAGGACACAGACAAGTGCAGAGGGGAGACCATGGGAAGAAACAGGGAGAAGATACTCATTGACAAGCCACATAGAGAAGCCTCAGAAGAAACCCGACATGCCGAGCCTTGATCTCAGACATCTGTCCTCCAGAACTGGGAGAAAACCAGTATCTGCTTCAGCCACCTGGTCCACAGCATTTTGTTAAGGCAGCCCCGGCCGGCTGATACACTGAGTCACCAGTACAGCGTCCTTTAATGCCCAACCCTATAAAATCAATGCCAAATATCCACTGAATCAGTGTTTACTGCTCCTTGAAAAATAAAAAGTATTGTGATACCAACATAAGTCACCTATCTGGGCTTCAGATGTATAGTGAAAAGTTAGGTGACTAAAGCTCTTCTAACACTAAAGTGATACAAACTTATCACAGGGGCCATTGGAATCATACTTCCAAAAATACAACTCTGTATTTATATCATATCTTTCTTCCAAGGAATTCAAAACACTTCAAAGACATTTTCATATCAATTCTCATAGCACCCTGTGAAGGCAGGTAGGTGGGAAATATTATCATTCCTATTTGACATTTCTATACACCTACTCACTTGATTATAAGATCATTTTAACTGAATATATAATTTTTTCAGGGAAAGGAATACATGCCCAGAAGAAAGAAAAATGATGTTCACAAGAAAAATAGTATAATTTTGGATGCTAATCACTATTAAGTGCTGACTGATCTGAACATTTGGTAATAACCAAAATGACCCTTATAATTTTAATTGAGGTATTATTTCCTTCTTTTTTATATCCTTTTGAAAAAAATGTAGAAATATTAAAAAAATGGCAGCTAACTTTTTAAATGGCACCAAACTGAGAATTATTGATTCCTTTTAACTTTCCATTGAAAATAACAGTATTTTTTGCTCATTTAAGGAGAGTATTGAAATAGTCCAAAAAGCAGGAAATATCAATTATTCTTATTTTTACCTTTAAGTGAAGTATCATTATATGTGATGATTTGTAATGAAATGGACTTTTATCAGAAAAGTCAGTTTGAAACAAATATGCGATCTCAAACTTTGTAACATTGGAAAAAACTCCAATTTGTATCTCTCCCGCTTTGAGAGGATGAGCACAAACATCCCTGACCCGTTTCCTCTTCACTTTGACAGCTTTGTCTATGTCACTCACACTCATGCTTCCCATTTTGCAGATTCACCGAACTTCATGCATTTATTCATTCACTAAATGAAGCACAGAGATGAAATACTAAATAAGAAGACATGAGGTCTCTCCTTTCGGGACACATGTAGAGCGGAAGTTGAGTAAACATACTGGCATCAGCAATATTGCCCTAGATGCTCTAATGGTAATAAGCTCTCACGAGGTCCAGGGAACTGGGTAAATAGCATTTCTTTAGAAAGTGGTTCGCCAAAGGCTCTCTGAGAAGATGAAATTTTTGCCTAGATCTAAGGAAAATAAACCAGCTGTTTGAAGAGTTGAATTAACAATGGTAAGCCAAAGATGCCTTCTCAAATGTCAGGGATCTAATTAATGCTTCCATAACAGAGCAGGTAATCAGGACCCCTAGAAAATTAGCTGGCCCAGCACAAAACAAAAACGCGAAGCCCTTTGGTTCAAAGTTACTAACATTTTAAGGTAATGCAATAGAGCGTTAAACCAAGCCTGTCTAAGCAGGGCAGGTCACATGCCCACGAAGGCAGTTCTGAGAAGCCTGGAGTGGTAAGGACTGGAGTCCACATGGACTTGAGCTTGGCAGAAGCTGGGAAACTAGCCTGGGAAATGGGCATTACGTGGCAGTCTACTTACTGGGGTAAGAAATGAGCTAGAAGAGTAGAACTTCTACAGAAAGTGTGATTTTAAAAAAAGCGCATTCCAAAGATGGGTATGTCCTCAATGGGAACGTAGAGTCAGGTGACCCTCAAGACCATGTTGTTTCCTGCAACTGCAGCTGCACCCATGACCCTGGAGGTAATTTTGTAAAACACCATTTTCTTGATGGCTGTGTAAGTTTTGCAAGTCTGAATAAGCCCACCAACCATTGACTCCATCCATACTATGAGCTACTGAGAGGTAAGGACTGACTCTGACTTATTTGCTCCAGCTTTTAACCCACAGTAGTTAACAGATTCTCGATCATGCACTGAATTACCCAGTCACTTAATCAGTGAACAATTTCATCATGTGGCAACACTTGGAAAATTTTTGGAAGAAAATATGGTCAACATTGAAAATTTTTCCATATTGAATTTTTGTTTAGGAAATACCTTTTGAGAAAAGTAAATGCCACTTTCTCACTTTTTGTTTACCTTGTAAGAGCATGTGAATAGACATATTTTGCTTCATCAGGACGAGCATCATCAAATATCAGGCTGAATGTGACCAAGTACCAAAAACAAGGCGGGGCCTGATCCTCATTTCCTTAGTTCTTTTCTTTCAAGAATAGGGTACCTAGTAATTAACACAATTGTACCCATATTCCACAAGTGCACGGAAGGATGTTAAAATATGATGACAGATCACCAGCCCAACTTAACACTTTTAAAGTAATTTTGTTAACCAAAGACATGCAAGTCACTTAGAACATCTGCTAAAAGTTACATGAGTCCTAAGAATGTCCAAATTATTCTTCTAGTACATCACACAAATAACTCAAATGATTCAGAATTTGTGACCTAAACTATGTTGTTCATCAAAAACAGCATTCTGAGCAGACTGTCCCTCACTCACTCTCAAGGGTGCTACATTGCTGTCAGTAAAATAGACGTACAGGAAATTAAGTATATTTTACCCAACTGTGGCATTCTGACTGCTCACAGGTATATGAGCCGAAGAGGCTCAGATTCGGGCAAGTAGTAATTTGGGGCTATATTTTCCAAATTCGTCTGAGAATACCATATGGGATTCTCATATAAAACTGTAAGGATTCTTAGTCCTTTCCCTGGAGATTCAGAGTCACCATGTCCAGGAGGAGGGAGCTGGGAATAGAATATATTTTTGAAACACTAATTTAGCATACTGCTTGTGACTGGAAAACTGGAGGGAGACTGAGTCAGGCATTTCCAACCAGAGTTGCTCATACGTCGGAAGAAGGCTGATGTGAATGCACTGGTCAAGCTGCTAAGGGTTTGTTGGAGAGGTTGAAGAAACATTCAATTTAAAAAACTAGAAAACAACTTCTGATTCTTTGCTGGCATTACTAAGAGTTACAATTAGTTTGTGTTTAGTAATGTCTTCCCTTCTTATACATTACAAATTTTCCCTCCCTTTGGTCAAGGGTTCACTGGGTTCAGATTTCTGTGGACGTGTGTATTTCCAGTGTGTATTCCAAAGCTGCTATTCACGTGCTATACCAGGCAGGACCCTCGGCAGGAAGCTTAGTATGCCTAGACATGTACCTTCTAAGCCACAGGAGAAAAGAACTTACCATTACTCGAAATATCCAGTTGGCATGGATATATAAGCCTAAATGACATTCCTCTTCCTTCCATAAATATATCCTAACATCAATACTTGTTTTCAAACCTTTTCTACCAATTCATACTCTCAAGTAAAAAAGAATCTGGTTCATTATGTGCTGTATAAGTATATGAGAAAACTTCTATATTAGAATCGTACTCTAATATACTTCCATAGGACTCCCAGGATCTGGACAACACCCAGAAGAGCAATACAATAAGGATAATTAATTTTTAATTTATAACCATCCATTATCAAGGGAAAGGGAGCCAGAATAAACCCCCAAAATATAAGCCACCCTCCTGTAATATCCTTTCAATCTTTCCAAAGTGCCTGTTCAGGCACTAACCCCAAAGATTGCATTAGGTAGATTTAACCCACATCTTATATTTAATGGATAATGCTGACAGAAATTAGTGGTCTTCCGTGCAAAAGTTATTAGTGACTCTGGTGTTTGTGACTCGGAATTCTCGCGTTTCCAGGACCCTCCTCAGCAGCTCGGCACCTCTTACTCTGCTTGCCACACGTTGAGGTTGTTCTGTCTGAACTTCTCCCCTGGCATCAGCATATTCACCTTCAAAGACCGATAAGCTGGTCTTGTTTTCTCCCAGACTTTTCACTTTTGGAGATAACTGGGGGCTTCTCTCACTTACTTGCCCTCCACTATCATATGTCCTTGTCTGGTCAGTGCACTTCTCAGGAATAAGTGGCATGAAGTTACCACAGTCACTGCCATTTTTTTAAAAATGCAGATCGCCAGGTTTAGCAATTGCAGATTGGATTTGAAAGAGAAAAGATTCAAATGCAGTCCTGCTGCCAGAAGACATAGCTCCTTCACTGATTTAGAATCGTGAAATGTGTGACAGGAAAGACTCTGTTGGCAATAGGGCTTGATACATGTTTCAAGAGTAAAATTGTCTCCATTCTCCCATGGTTTGCAGCCATATATCACGGAAAGGATCTTCTCACAAGCAAAAGGCTGCAGGTCCCGCCTTCTCCTTCATTCTTTCTCAAGGTGGAGACATGTGCCTGCTATTTCAAAATTAGATGTGTCAAATATTTCACAATTCATTGCCAAAGCACATTCCTGATACTGACTCTTATTAAAAAGTATATTAATTATATTTCAGCCTTTGTATCAGGTAAATTTAGAGCTCATAAAAGGAAGCAGACGGACAGCTTTCAGAAAAGAATCTTTCCTTTGATTAAAAGATAAGAAAGAAAGTTTCTACGTGGTCCATCTCGACAAAGCTTCCTCCTAATGCTTGTAGCAGTGTGAAATCGCTCGGAGATTGTTAATGCCGCTTTTATTGTGTGCACATATATGTGTTTATAACCATCCGTTATCATTGGAAGAAATATTCATTTATTATTAGTGGCAACAATAATAAACCTTAAATTTATTATAAGTATTATCTTAATTGGGTTTTTGGCCCTTTAAAGATGAAACCACTTTAATTCATTAAACAGCATTCTATACATCATGTGAACTCAAAACTTTACAAAAATTAACAGACTACAACTCTAACATTTCAATATAATTCTTCATGACCTGAAATCTCTAACTCATCTATTTTTTTTATTTCTTTATGAGATAAATATTTACTGAAATATATACTAAATATATACATGTTTATATATGCTACAGGTTAGCCCCTGTATAGGATGTTGGTACAATGGTGAATAAAAAGACACCAGTTATAGTCTGAGGGCATTAGCATTTTAGTCAAAAATACATATAAGCCAATATCAGGAAAAATACAAAATACCAACATAGCAAATTAAGGAGATAACTAACCCAGATTTAGGACACAGAGAACATCAAAAGAGTAGACATAGGAATTGGAGATCTTGGCAGCATCTGATTTAGCTAATCCCATCCAAATAATGTCTACTTCTGAGATTTGGAGGTGATTTTAAGGGAGTTGGCAGAATGTTTTTAATACTCATATTTAGATATTACCACTTAATTTTGTTCATGAAACTCTGGTGCTAAGAAATTATTGCTAAAGTATTTGGAAAAAGAAATAAACAAAAAAATAAACAAATAAACCATAAATAAACTGCAAGAGGAAAGCCTATCAAAGACTAAGAGGGCAGACTTACCTAACTCTGGAGGCATCTCTTAACAATGTCTCAAAATCGGCAGGTGCAATGGCTCACACCTTTAATCCTAACTTTTTGGGAGGCCAAAGTTGGAGGATCACTTGAGCACAGGAGTTTGATATCAACTTGAGCAAGAGCTAGACCCCATCTCTACAAGACAAATTAGCCAGGTGGTGCTGTGTGCCTGTAGTCACCACCACCCAGGGGCTGAGGCAGGAAGATCGTGGGAGCCCTGGAGATTGAGGTTGCTGTGAGCTACAATGATGCCACTGCACTATAGTCCAGTGAAGGAGTTAGACTCTGTCTCAAAATAATAGCCATGATGATAATAGTAATAATATATTGCCAACATCTTGTCATTCAATGTGGATCATGGTTTCTTGTTCAGCTCCCTTTCTTTTCTTGTCACAATGGCCTTGGGACACAATTGAAACCAACAGATGACTGTAAAATACATCTAAAGACTAGGTTTAGATTAAGACCTTGGTTTACAGAGCTTATAATAAAATTGACTTACGGAGATTACAAATCCTATGTATCTCATTTGACAGAAGTTCTGTTGATTTTCCTGGGTAATTATACATGCTAGTTGAATGCAATATTTTGTTTTTAGGTATTGAAAAAAGTATTTTATTAGCTATCTGGTTCAATTCTGCTGTGTGTTTCCTCCAGAAATAAGAAACCAAAAGTTTTTCCTTGGTTACTGCTGTCCTTGATTTATCGTAAGGCTCAAAACCTTAGTTCTCAAGTATTAGCATTTAACCCAGGACTGAAATAAAATAAATAGTGCACTTGATATTATGCAGTGCTCAGTACTGTTTTAGTCTTAAGAGGTTCTTAAGACTAAAGAGAGCTATTTCTTCAGTTATATTATCATATAACTCTTTAGTCTTAAGACTCAACAGTGATTTGAGATTCAACAGCATTAAAGTAATTTTGTTCATATGTGAAAGATTTACCCTGCCTTCTAACATGATGTGCTTCTAATTCTGAAAAGAATTTCATAAATTTTTTCTTCAGATGAATTGATTTTCCTGGTATTAAGTATAGAAAATTATACTTCCCTTGGACTAATTTCATCACCATATTCTTGAAACTCTACATCTCTAAAATATTGCTTATTTTCAGCAGAATCCTCCTTCCATACCTAAGTTCCATGGAAGCCCCGAGATTAAGGACCTTTGCTGTCTATCTCATTTGTCACTGTATTCCCAAACATAAAAAGACTGACTCGTAACAAGTGTTTATTATGTATCTATTGTTTGAGTGAATAATGGATAGATGAATGGGTGAAGTCTATGTGTCTATCGAGTCTAAAGTTATTACTCTGCACTTTAGTTATGTATATCATAATACTGAATAGGATATATTCTTGTAATGTGGATAAAAATTTATGTTTTGTATTTTGTTAATAGTATGCTCAACATTTTAATTCGATACCCTTAGTATTCTATGAGGAAAGCAGTCTATTTTTTCACCCCCCCTTTTTAAAGTTGAAACATAAATCTGGTGGCATTCAGGGAGCATAAGACAATTAAAGAAGCAGATCTGGGAATCTCTGGGGTCTTTGGAGGGAAATAAGGACTTGGACTTGAGAGCAGACTCTTGGAGTCAATTTTGGCTCAGCCTTTTACAAGTGTGAGCCCTTGCACACGTTCCCTAATCTCATGGTTCTCGAGCAGACTCACAAAGAGTCACTGTGAGGTTCAAAAGAGTCAGTATTTGTAAATGGCTTAGAACAGTGCCCAACAACTAGAAAATATTCAATAGATACCAGTGTCAATGCAGCGTAGCCATAGTTGTCTATTTTAAATTGCACACAAACTTTATGGCCATCCTGTATTTAAGGCCATCCTGGCCTTTGGCTGTACACTGAGAAAAAAGTGCTTCCTTCAAAGAACTTTTTCCTCCTTCTTTATAATTTACTTTCAAACATACTCATATTCTATGATACATTATAAAGTATGGCAATAAGTGATACTCTAAAAGCTATATTTAGGCATGGTGTATCTAATCTTTCTTTATATTTATGTATTTATATTGTATCTATCATGATTCACAGGAATTTGCGTATTTTCATGTAACTTAAAAAACTCTGTACAGAAATGGGTGGTAAACAGAATTCACTACAAATTGATAATGAAACAAAATTTTATAAGATGTTACAAAGAAACAAAACAACAAACAAAAGTTGTTGCATCTCTCCTACCAGATAGCTCACTCGAAATTATCAAACTACATTTGATAATTGTAGACAAGGCTCCTACTTGATCTCGGAAATGGAAAAATTTCCTCCAGTTTTTAATTGATTTTGGTGATATTCAATAATTAACAGCTGCAAAATTGTTTGTTAGGAATAAGGATACCATGCTAGATATTTATAATGAGATATATGTGCTTTCTCAAACTTAGCTGAAATCCCTGTCTGTTACCCCAGAATGGTACAGGGTGACTTCAAACTAGATTAGACAAGGAATAGATTATTTAATCATTATTTCTAAGACTGAAAAGTCAAAAAGTAAACTTGGATTTTTATCATAGTTCTTGTATTGAACTAAATTACCAGTTACTAAAATATTTAAGATTAAAATTAAAACAAAAAGTACTGAAAAAATAGATGAATATTGTAATCTTAGAGAGAGAAGGATTTCCTAAGCATAATATCAAAAAGGAAAACCGATGAAGAAAATTTGATAGGTTTTATTACATAAAGAGGTGAAGCTTTTATATAACAAATAAATATACAATTTTATTTTATTTATATTTATTTATTTAGCTATTCATTTGTGTTTGATACAAAGTCTCATTTTATTGCCCCGAGTAGAGTGCCTGGCATCATAGCTCACAGCAACCTCAAACTTCTGGGGTCAAGTGATCTTCTTGCCTCAACCTCCTAAGTACCTGGGACTACAGGTGCCTATCACAATGCCTGGCTATTTTTAAAGATGGGGTCTCACTCTTGCTCAGGCTGGAGTTGAACTCCTTAGCTCAAGCAATGCATTTGCCATGGCCTCTCAGAGTGCTAGGATTACAGGCATGAGCCACAACACCTGGCTTAAATATAAAATTTTAAAATAAAAAAAATCATAAACCACATTTGCAAGCTATGTGAAAGGCAAGTATAAAATGCAGTGGTTTTGGTAACTTTATCAAGTAGTAAAACCATCATTGTACAACCATTTTAGAACATTTTCATGCCCACGATACACTTCCATAATCCCATGGGCAGTTAATCCTCTTTACCATCCTCGGCCTCCCTCTAGCAACCACCATCTGTATAAATTTACCTTCTCTGGATATTCCTATAAATGGAATTATGTAACACATGGCATCTCATCGTGGCTTCTTTCACTTACCATGTTGGTTTCAAAGTTCATCCGCAATGTGAAATGTTTTGGCAGATTAGTCCTTTTAATTAATGAATAGCATAGCATCATACACATTTTTTTCTCTCCATTCACCAGATAATGGACATTTAGGTTGTTTCCAGTTTGGTACCGTTTACACATATGCCAACAGGTCGATAGTAATTATCTGTGGGTGTTGGTATTATAAGTACTTTTCACTTTCCTCTGTATACATTTCTCTGTATAAATGTGCTTATTATGCCTTCTTAAGAATTCAGGAGGAGCAATTAGGGTTAAAGCACTGTTTATAATGGAGTATTATATAAAATGATGAAACATCAGGTTTCATCTCAGTTTAGAAATTTAGATCCCAGCTGAATTGTATTTTATGAAAATTATTTTCCTCATTCCTACCCCTTGAGTGTCCCAAATATTCTGCTGATTTAATATAGAAGGACTAAAGAACTAAAAATATTATAAATTTCCCAAAGTTCCATTTGAAAATAGTATACATATTTATTTTATTTTTTTCAATTAAATCATGGTTGTGTACATAAATGCAATCATGGGGTACAATGTGCTAGTTTTATATATAGTTTAAAATATTTTCATCAAACTGGTTAACATAGCTTTCATGGATTTTCTTAGTTATTGTGTAAGTCATTTATATTCTACATTTAGTAAGTTTCACCTGTACCTTTCTAAGATGCACCGTAGGTGTGGACCCACCAATATTTATTTTTATTGTTGCTGTGATTGCTTTTGAGATCTTCATAAATTCTTTGTCTAGGCTGATATCTGTAAGAGTTTTTCCAACATTTTCTTCCAGAATTCTTATAGTTTCATGCTTTAGGTTTGCATATATTATCCATCATGAATTAATTGTTGTGAGAATATGGATTTCGTTTTGGTCATGTGACTATCCAATATCCAATTTTCCCAGTATCATTTATTGAATAGGGATTATTTTCCCTAATATATGTTTTTTTCTGCTTTATAAAATATGAGGTGACAATATGAATATAGTTTCATATCTAGATCTTCTCTTCTGATCCATAGGTCTATGTCTTTTATTGTGCCAGTATCAGGCTGTTTTGGTTAATGTAGCTTTGTAGTATAGCTTGAAGTCTCATAAAATAATGCCTCCCAATTTGTGATTTTAAAGTAAGTCTGGCTTTGGAGTCTTTTCTGGTTCTATTCAAAGGATAGAATTATTTTTTTTAGATCTTCAAAATATGACATTGGTTTTTTAATGTGGATTACATTGAATCTATAAATCTCTTTGTGTAGTAGAGACATTTTACAATGTTGATTCTGCCAATGCATGAGCATGGTATGCTTTTCCATCTGTACATCCTCTGGAATTATCCCCTTCAGCGCTTTGTAATTTTCCATAAAGAGGGCTTTCACCTCCTTAATTAGATGTATTCCTAGGGACTTTATTTTCATTGTTGCTGTTGTGAAAGGAATTGTAGATTTGACCTGTTTCTTAGTTTGACTGTTGTTGGCCTATATTAAAGCTACTGATTAGACTTTGTTGCCTTTATCAATTCCAGGACTCTCTTAGGAGAATCTATGGGATTTTCTATGTAAAAGATCACACTGTCAGCAAACAGCGATAGGTTTACCTCTTCTTTCCACATTTGGGCACTCTTGACTTCCTTCTCTTGTCTAATGCTCTGTCTAGAACCCCCGGTGCTATGTCGAATAGAAGTGGTGAGGCCAGCAAGGCTTGTCTGGTTCCAGCTCAGCAGGAATGCTCTCAGATTTTCCCTGTTCGGTGTGGTGTCAGCTTCGGGCTTGTCACATCAGCTTTTATAATTTTGAGGTATGTCCCATCTATGCCTGTTTTGTCAAGCATTCTTATCACAAAGGGATACTGGATTTTGTCAAATACTTTTCTGAGTCTTTTGAGAGGGTTAACTGGTCTTTCTTTCTTTTTCTTTTCTTCTACCTATATGGTGAATTATGTTTATAAATTTGTGTATGTTGCATATCTGGGATGAAGCACACTTCTTTTGATGTGCCATTGAATTCGGTTTGCTAAGATTTTTTTGAGGATTTTTGCATCTCTGTTCATAGGGGATACTGGTCTGTGGTTTTCTTTTGTTGTTGTTGCTGTCGTCCTTTCCTGGCTTTGGTTACAAGGTGACGTTGGCTTCATAGAACAAGTGGGGAAGGGTTCCTTCCTCCTCGATATTGTGGATTATTTCTGCAGTACACTCTGAAGGTTTGGTATAATTCGGGTGTGAAATCATTTGGCCTGGGAGCTTTTTTGTTGGAAGATTTTTATTGCTGCTTCAATTTCAGTCCTTGATAATGGTCTGTTCAGGAGTTTTATTTCTTCCACATTAATCCCAGGGACACTGCATGTTTCCAAGAATTTGTCCATTTCCTCCGATTTTTATGTGTATAAGCATAGAGATTTTTATAGAATTCAGAGATGATGTTTTGTATTTATGTGATATCAGTTTCTATTTCTCCCTTTTCATTTCTCTTTGAACAGAGCTCAAATTAAAAAGCTTCTGCTCAGCTGAGGATACAATCAATGCAGAAAATACAAAACTTAAAGAATGGGTGGAAATGTTTGCATGCTATAAATCTAATTAAGAACTGATAACCCGAATGCCCACAGAATTTGAGCAAATAAACAAGAAAAAAAGCAAGCAACCCCATTAAAAAGTGGGCTAAAAACATGAACAGAAACTCTTCTAATGAAGCTAAACTAATGGACGACAAGTACATAAAAAAGTACTCAGTGTCTCTCTAATCAACAGTGAAATGCAAATCAAAACCAAAAGACACCAGATACTTGAGTGTTGATAGCAGTATAATCATGAAAATGCAGGAACAACCCAACTGTCCACCAATATGCAAGCAGATTAATAAAATGTGGTCCATGGTATACTTCTACGTACACTAGGGAGTACTGCTCAGCATCTTTTGTGACAACCTAGTGAAACCGGAGACCATTCTTCTAAGTCAAGTATTGAAAGAACGTAGAAACAAATGTCACATGTACTCAACACTGAACTGGAACTAATAGATCAACGTTTATGTGTACACATGGAAGTAAAACACAAATCTGAAATCAGGCAGGCAGAAGGAAGGAGAGGGTCTGGGCAAATTCACACCTCACGGGCAAAATGCTCACTGTCTGGGTGAAGGGCACGTTCATAACTTTGACTCCGCTGTGCAACCTACACACGTGTACCTATATGATATTCTGAAATTTTAAAGCAAGCACATAATAGACAATTTGCCTATTAAAGGAGTATTGGCCCAAACACCACTTTTTAGCCTTGCTATTACTTTACTTTCTAATTATAATTATTTTGTTAAAAGTTTGAGTATTTTAAAGAGAAAAAATTAAATGCATGTACATAAAGAATATAGACATAAAATGTTTGTAATGATTTATATAGTAGATAACGAAGTATAAACTATAGAAACAATAGAAATTAGAAATTGAGAACTTTTGTTAACAGTGGAAATATGAAGAGATACAGTGATTCAGTTTCACTGAAATGGTTTTGATGTAGTAAAGTATTTTTTAAAAGTCAGTTATAAATCTCATCTCCAAATATTACTCCATCACATACTTACTGTGTATTTTATATGCTAGAGATTTACTGTGAGATGAGATCACATAGTTATTGCTTTCAAGAACTTTAAAGAGCTAACCTCATGAAAATTTGACTTTTAAAAAGATGGCTTAACGTTAAACAATAATAAATGATAGCAAGATTTAATTGGCTGCCAAATGTTTTGTGTTGTACTTTCAAATCATACCACATAACTTTCATTTATACAAAATATGTAGAATAAATCAATAAATTCTTCACTGAAAGTCAATATATCCCTGTGTTTTCATTATTATTATATTATTATCATCATTATTTTATAATTTGGGGGGTTCTGCATATTGTGAAGTTTAAGAAAAGTGTTTACTTTCTTTTATTTTTGTTTTAAAACTGGATGAATTACACAGCATTTGAATCTTCTAAATTAACAAAGTATTTTTTATAAATTGGGGAAATTATGCAAGTCTCACTGGGCCCTTAAGATGAAAACAGAAATTTCATTTAGTGAATGAGAGAGACCGTTCTCTGGCACCTCCCGCTGCCAATGGTACTTCGTTCTGGAAATCTAAGCTGCAAAGTGAGCTAAATGCCTTGTGTTCATTGATGACTGGGAAGAACTTAATGAGTTGAATTTAGTACCAGATCTAGAGAACTTTGGAAAGTTACAGTACTTGTAAGTTAGCCTAGTAAGATGAGACTGTTTCAGAATAGAAAGTTTGGACTATAGATCAAAATCTATATTTTAAGAGGCATAGATTAAACATAAATACTTAGAACCCTCAATCCAGCATCCAGCAGTATTGTGTCTGGAAAGAAAACCTCTGACGTAGATACGCTAATCTCAAGTTAATGGAAGTTGGAAGCATTCTGCAGGTTGTGATAGTATTCTATTGCTCCATAAGAGTACAGTAAAAATATCTCTTCTATTATAAGACCTTTATTATTTTCCTTAATTTTCTAAATTGATAGGAAAGTATTTTTAATAGACATTCAATAAAATAAACCAGGATGAGACATACTCCACATTCTACTGGGATGGTTCCTAGACACAATTTTGAATATGTGAAGGTATTTTCTTTTTAATTTTTAAGATCTCAAAGAACTCTTTCCCAGAACTCAGTTATATTCATTTATAGCTGCCCCTATAACTGGACTAATGATTAGAATTGGTTAATGAAGAATGGTTCTTAAATATTTGTTTCACAAGATAGGGTTTGTTTTGTTTTGCTTTGTTTTGTTTTGTTTTGTTTTGTGACCAGAAAGACCTTGGTGAGGCTCTAGCACCACCATTTTTCTAGTTCTTTTATCAAATGAGATAATTTATAAAGCTTTTAGCATAGTTCTTGCTAATATAAGGAATACTCAACAAATGTTTCCTGCTTATTATCATAAGTTACATTTAAAATGTGCTGTTGAATTTTGACAGGACTTACTCTTCATAAATTACATAATTATTTTCTTTCTGTTAGGTATTAGCTGTTTACTGAAAGAAAAAAATCAATACAATCTGCCCCACTTAGCAATATAATTACTTTTAAAAAAACTTCTTATTTTGAAATACTAACATAAGTTCCAAATATATTCCAAAGAAGTCCCAGGTATCCCTGGCACCAATTTCCCCACCGTTGCCATCTTACACAAGTAGAGTGGATTATGAAAATCAAAAAATGAGCGACAAAATGCAATTAACTAGATGAGAGACCCTGCTCCACTTTTAGCAGTTTTTGAAGGCATTCCTGCTCTGTGTTTTTGTGTATAGTTCTACGACGTGTTACCCCATGTAGAGTCTCATAACCACCCCACAGTGAAGATAGAGAATTGGTTCACCCTCACAGAGGAAGTCTCACACTGCCTCTTTCCCAGCCCCTGGCGGCCATTTTCTGTTTTGTAGCTCTATAATTTTAACTACTCATCATAAAAGAAATCATTTTTGTTTATGATTCAACTATAAAAGATTTAATAATAATTCTCACCTATAGTTTTAAAAAACATCGAAAGTGAAGTAGAGATACTTTGTAGAGAAAGTTTGCAAATGGGTAATATAGATGTGAGAATCCACAATATTAACTTTTTAACTGTGCCCATGATTCATAAGAATATCATTTTATTTTATGAAATAGTAAGATATTGATTGTCACTGTTTCATTTTCAGGGATACAAGTTAATAGTTATGGGTCATGATCTTACAACTGCTGTCTTCCATGATTGTCAAACAGAAATGATGATAAAATTTTTTTATTTTTTACAGCAAGAGTTGCAGATAATTTGCAAAGAACTAAAGTGTAACAATCAAATCATAAGACCCAAGAGCTCACGCTGAGTAGGACTAAATCCGTGAACACAGGCACACCCTGAATGTATGTAGGTCCAGGTCCAGACCACTGCAGCAACACAAATACACAATAAAGTGAATCACATAATACTTTTTGTTTTCTGGTACATGTAAATGTTACATTTACTCTACAGTCTGTTAAGTGTGCATTATCACTATATCCTCCAAAACGTATATGCCTTAAATTAAAAAAATATGAATACTAAATGCTAATAATTGTCTGAGCCTTCATTGGGTTGTAATTATTTCGCTGGTGGAGAGTATTGTCTCAATGCTGATGGCTGGTGACTGATGAAGGTGGTGGTTGCTGAAGGTTGAGTGGCTGTGGCAATTTCTGAATGAAGTTTGTCTCACTGATAGACTCTTATTTTCTGACAACATAGCTTTGGAGCAGGAAATGGCTGCTTTATGTCATTTTACCCACAGCAGAACTTTTAAAATTGTAGTCAATCCTCTCAAAATCTCCTACTGCTTTATCAGTTAAGTATGTGTAGTATTCTAAATTCTTTATCAGCATTTAAACAATGTTTAAAGCATCTTTACCAGGACTAGACTCCAATTCAAGAAACAACTTTTTCCTCATCCATAAACAGCAACTTCTTATCCATTACATTTTTATCATGAGACTTCACCAGTTCACTAACATCTTCAGGCTTCACCTCTAATTCTGGTTCTCTTGCTATTTCCACCACATCAGCTGCTTTTCTCACTGAAGTTATGAACCCCTACAAGTCACCATGAAGACTGAAATTAACTTCTTCAAAACTCCTGCTCGGGTCAATATTTTGACTCTCCTCCCATGAATTATGTATGCTCTAATGGCATTCCATATAGAATGGTGAATTCTTTCTAGCAAGTTTTCAATTTATATTGTCCAGATCTATCAGTGAAATGAGTATCTCTGGTAGCTATAGCATTATGAAATGTACTTCTTAACAAATAAGAACTGAAAGTTAAAATTACTCCTTGATCAATGGGCTACAGAGGGTGTTTATTAGCAGGCACATACCCAACATGAGTATCTTTCTACATCTCCATCACAGCTCTTGACTGATCCTGTATATTGTCAATGCGCAGCAATTTTTTTTTTTTGCAATTTTTGACTGGGGCCGGGTTTGAACCCGCCACTTCCAGTATATGGGGCTGGTGCCCTACTCCTTGAACCACAGGAGGCACCACCCATTAGCAGAAATTTTTGAAAGCAATTTTTTTTTCTGAGTAGTAGGTCTCAACAGTGGGCTTAAATACTCAGTAAGCTATGCTGTAAGAGATGTGTTGTCATCCAGGCTTTGTTGTTTCACCTATGTAGAACACAGGGAGAGTAGATTTAGCATAACTCCTAGGATTTTCAGAAGGGTAAATGAGCATTGACTTCAACTTACAGACACTAGCCCCTAATAAGAGAATCAGCCTATGCTTTGACACTTTGAAGCCAGACACTGACTTCTCCTCTCTAGCTATGAAAGACCCAGAGGGCATCTCCTTCTGATAGAAGGTTGTTGCATCTACATTGAAAATCAGTTTTTTACTGTAGGTGCCTATATGAATGATCTCAGCTGAATCTTCTGGATAAGACGGTGCATCTTCTCCACTAGCACTTGCTGCTTCCCCTTCCACTTTGATATTCTGGAGATGGCCTATTGCCTTAACATGCATAAACCAACCTCTGCTGACTTCCAACTTTTCTTTTTCAGCTTCCTCACATCTCTAAGACTTCATAGAATCGAGAGTTAGGGTTGCTCAGGTTAGGTTTTGGCATAAAGCAATGTTGTGGGCAGTTCTATCTTTTATCCAGAATACGCAAACTTTCTTCTTACCAGCAGTAAGCTGTTTTGTTTTCTTATCATTCATGTGCTCACTGGAGTTGCAGTTTTAATTTCCTTCTAAAACACTTCCTTTGCATTGACAAGTTGGCTAACTGACCCAAAGCACTAGTTTTTAGCCTATCTCAGGTTTCAATATGTCTTCTTCTCTAACTTTCATTTCTGGTTTCGATTTAAAGAAAGAGATGTGACAATCTTTCTTTCACTTGAGTTCTTACAGGCTTGTAGGGTTATTAATTGGCCTAATTTTAACATAGTTGTCTCAGGGAATAGAGGCCTGAGAAGAGGGGGAGAGATGGAGGAATAGCCAGTCAGCGGGGCAGATAGAAGGTGCACATTTATTGATGAAGTTTGCTGTCTTACATAAGTGTGGTTTGTGGAACCCCAATCAATCAAATAGTAACATCACACATTACTGATCACAGATTGCTATAACACATTTAATAATAATGAAAAGGCTTAAAATAATGCAAGAATTACAAAAATGTGACACAGATACAAAGTGGGCACACACTGTTAGAAAAATCTTTTCCAAATAAAGCACAGTGAAGCAATGCCCAATAAGAAAAGGTGAGCCTGGACAAGTGGACTCCACTTGGGGTGTTGAACCTCACACCCCCATAGTCTTATCATTGGTGTTTAATGAACCTCATAAGCTTTAAAATCATAGCATTCAAATATATGGGCATTTTCTTGGAACAGAAGGCCTTTCTTTTTCAATGGGAACAAAACTGAAAACATAGCAGGCAGTTTTCTAGCTGATAGCATATTGCCCCATCACATTTTATTTGTTAATTTTTATTTATAACTTCACCTTTTTCAATAGAAGATTTGAAGCAGATTCTAGAAAAATAAATGTAAGAAGAAATAAAAAGAAAATAGAAAATAAGAACCAAGGAATGAATTATAAAGGTATGTCAATCAAAATAAGAATTTGCATATCTAAAGAGTGCTTCCTTAAAATTCGGATCTAATACCATGGAATATTACTCAGCCATCAAAAAAAAATGGAGACTTTGCAGCATTTGTACTAACTTGGATGGAGGTGGAACACATTATTCTTAGTGAAATATCATGGGAATGGAGAAGCATGAATCCTATGTATTCAACTTTGATTTGAGGACAATTAATGACAAGTAATGACCCAATGGGGCATGGGGAAAGGAGAGAGCAGACAGAGAGAGAAGGAGAGGGGGTGAGGGAAAGAAAACAAAAAAAAGGGAAAGAAAATAGTGACTAATTCTCACATAAATTGGATTCAATTTTGACCAAAGTACATTACTTAAACATTAATTTTTAATTCAACTTGTCAATATGTTGCTTAGGATATTGCATCCTCATTTATAAGTAAAATATGTTTGTAATTTCTCTTTATAACAATATATTTTCTCCAATTTCAGTATCAGATGTATTCAGATCAAACAGAATGATTTTGAAATATTTCTTCTTTTTCTATTTTTGTTTGTTGGGCTTTGGGGGGGCAGAGTTAATGCTTTGCATGAAATATTTTATTTTATAACAGTGAAATTGCTTTTTCTTTTGTCTTGTGATTTTTTTTGAGGTGAAATTTAGGTTTTTGTGTGAGTAGTACTATTATACTTATCTTGAGTGTCTTGCTTGTACTGTATCACATCATACCTTTGTTTAATTCTTAATAAACTGTTCACTTGTTAAAAAAAGAATTTAAAAGGCTTAAAATTTAATAACAACAACTTTTAAGATAAGGACTAGAAACAAAAACCACGTAAAGAATGAACGAAGATAAATATATTCAGAAAAGAAAACAGACGATTACTGCATCAAAATATTAAACAATGTTAATAATAGTAATGCCAAGAAAGTTACACATTGTCAAATAAGAACATGTCTATAATAGAATTCTTTGACTCTGAGGCTCAGTATGAAGTCATCAGTTAACGTCTTTTTTTTCCCCAAAGTCTCACAAAATAGACAACTAATATTATAAAAATAAAAGTAAAAGATAGTTTCAAAAAACAGATTATGCCAAATCCTATAGACAATAGAAAAAACAAACAAAAAAACTATCTGGGAATACTGCTATGCTAACATATTGCTTGTTTTGTAAAATCATTGTGGTCTATGAGTTTATGATAGTTTGAACTTTGTTATTTAATTTAATTCATTGCTTAATTACTGTTTTCCTATGAATGATTATACTTTGGTTAATATGTTAGCCTTTTAGAGTCTGTGAAGGCAAAAAGTAGAAACCTAATAAACACATGTATATGTAAAAATTAAAAAATGGAAGAGAAAATTTGGATCTGATGCTTCCAACAGTAAAATAAAACTAGGAAGCATAGTATTTATGTACATTTAAAGCTGCTTTAATAGAATATCCAAGACAGGGCCATGCATAAAGAACAATAATTTATTTCTCCTGGTTCTGGAGGCTGCAAAGATCAATGTTGCAGCTGATGCCCAATCAGGCCCTTCTTGCTACGCCCCCACATGGCAGAAGGTGAAAGTGCAGGCAGAGACATCTACTGTGTCCTCAGAAGACAGAAGAATGAAATAGAACAAACCTACTGCCTCAAGCCCTTTTAGAAGGGCATTAATTCATTTATGAGAGTGGACTCCTCATGACCAAAACACCTCTTTATAGGCCCCTCCTCCCAATACTGTATGGTAAGGGATTAAGTTTTTTTGCATTAAATTTATTTATTTATTTGTTTATTTTTTGCATAGACATGTGTTTATTTGGTTTCCACGTTTTGCCTTCACAAAATCAAAAAGACTTAAAATTTAATAACAATAACAATGTTTAAGATAAGGACTAGATACAAAAACCTCATAAAAAATGAATGAAGATAAATACATTCAGAAAAGAAATCAGACAATTGCTGCAATGAAATACTGAGCAATAATAATAATAATGCAAAAAAAGCAACATTCGCATTGTCAAATAACAGTCTGTCTATTAGAAAATGCTTTGGTTCTGAGGTTTAGTATGGGGTCATCAGTTAATTTGTTCTTAATCAGTTAATTTTTTTCCCAAAGTCTCAAAAAATAGACAACTAATATTTATAAATAAAAATAAAAGATAATTTCAAAAAACAGATCATGCCAAATCTTATAGCCAACAGAAAAAGAAGAAATACTTCAAAATCATTCTACTTCATCTGGATACACCTGATATTAAAATTGGAAAAAATGTATTATTACAAAGGGAAATTATAAACATATTTCACTTATAAAGGAAGACACAATATCCTAAACAACTTATGAACAAGATGAATTAAAAATTAATGCTTGAGTAATGCACTTTGGTCAAAATTAAATCCAATTTATGTAAGAATTAGTCACTATTTTCTTTCATTTATTTTTTCCTTTTCCTTCTCCTCACCCCCTCCCTCCTTCTCTGTCTGGCCTCTCCCTCCCACATACCCCACCATGTCATTAATTGTCATTAATTGTCCTCTTATCAAAGTTGAATACATAGGATTCGTACTTCTCTATTTCTGTGATGCTTCACTAAGAACAATGTGTTCCACCTCCATCCAGGTTAGTACAAATGCTACAAAATCTCCATTTTTTTAATGGCTGAATAGTATTCCATAGTATACATATACAACAGCTTGCCAATCCATTCCTGGATTGAAGGGCCTTTAGGCTGTTTCCACACGTTAGCGATTGTAAATTGAGCTGCGATAAACAGTCTAGTACAAGTGCCTTTATAATGAAAGGTTTTTTTTTTCCTTCTAGATAGATGCCCAGTAATGGGATTGCAGGATCAAACGGGAGGTTTAGGTTGAGTTCTTTGTGGTTAATCCATACTTTCTTCCAAAAAGGTTGCATTAGTTTGCAGTCCCACCAGCAGTGTAAAAGTGTTTCTTTCTCTCCACATCCGCACCAGCATCTGCAATTTTGAGATTTTGTGTGTATAGGCCATTCTTGCTGGGGTTAGATGTTATCTCAGGGTGGTTTTAATTTGCATTTCTCTAATAATTAGGGATGATGAGCATTTTTTCATATGTTTGCTAGCCATTCATCTGTCTTCTTTAGAGAAGGTTCTGTTCATCTCTCTTCCCCATTAATGTATGGGATTGTTG
>CAUYRH010077902.1:0-10471 GCA_963574655.1 Perodicticus potto
ATAAAAAAATTAAATTAAAAAACCTAATAAAGATAATCTTTGTCATAGAAAAATTTCCAAGTATCAAAAACAACGGTTTTTCATTTCAGATACACATCATACCTAAAACTTTTAGTTCACTGCTACATGCATACCATCTAGAATGGCACCCAGCACTTGAAAAGTATTTATTTATTTATTTTTTGTTTTGTTTTTGAAAAGTATTTATTAAAATGAATGAGTAAATAAATGAATCAGGGCGGCGCCTGTGGCTCAGTGAGTAGGGCGCTGGCCCCATATACCGAGGGTGGCAGGTTCAAACCCGGTCCCAGCAAACTGTGACAAAAAATAGCTGAGTGTTGTGGTGGGCACCTGTAGTCCCAGCTATTAGGGAGGCTGAGGCAAGATAATCGCCTAAGCCCAAGAACTGGAGGTTGCTGTGAGTTGTGACGCCATGGCACTCTACTGAGGGCAACAAAGTGAGACTCTATCTCTAAAAATAAATAAATAAATAAATGAATCAATTTGTATATTTTGTTAGCTATGTATATTTTAAAGTTCCTTGTTAAATCTGAGGTGGAAATGTGAAGTAACCTAAAGTTTCAGGGTAAGTCTGTTTTAAAAAAATATATTGAATATACTACATATTTAGACATTTTAGAGTAGGCAATTCCAAATAAACCTTTCAGCTTTCTATGCTACAGATGACCAGAGTTAAACATTCTAACCCTGAAAAGCATCTTATTTCATAAAACCTGTCACTATATATGGTTCCTACTCTAAAATTTGTTCAGTACTCTCCAGCTGACTTATGCCACTTACTTCAATAGCTGTCTTTGGCAATTTGTTCCATATTTCAAACACCCTTTTGTGTAAAGAAACCATAAAAGTTAGAAACCTGAAAATTGGATTTTTCTTCTGAGCAATCACAACTTACAAATGTGGAAAATTTGTTAAAAGTTAGCCCCTCCAATTTTTCACTATAGAAAGAGAAAAATGCTCAAAATAGACGTACAGTATTTGGATATGTTTTTTCCCATTATTTTAATGTTACCAAATGGATTTAGCTTAAATCAAAAAAGCTATTTCACTACCTCTTCACAAAAGAAATACTACAGAATGATAAAAATTTGGTCTTTCCGAAATCAAAAACCATTTAAAAATCAACAGGAATCCGAAGGAGTAGGAGATAACTAGGTTTCACAAACATTACCATCGACCACATTTCATCTCTTCACTTTCATTGGCCTCATGTGATAGTAGCAAAATCACCAAATTTCAAACCAGGCAGACTTCTTGCTTGGCTATTAGTGTAGTAGTTATGGGAGTAAAAATGAAAAAACATGGGTAAAACATCTAGCATGTAATGATTATAAATTAATAGTAAATGTTATGTTTACTTTTCCCAATTGAAAGAGATTTGTCTCAGTTTTAGAACCAGAACAGGGCAGATATACCTGAATTCTCACAAATTTCTCTATAAAATATCTCTATTGAGACGAAGATGAAAAAGATAATAGATGCTTAAGGAGGGGAAGCATTTCCTATTCCTTGGTGATTTTAAAAATTAATGGCTTTATTCAGTTTGGTATTTTTATTTAAAGTGCAACTAAATCAAAGTAATTTATATAATACAGAAGAATTTGAATACTAACATCTAGTCTTGTGCTTCCCAAATTTGCCTAATCATAAAAGTCAAGCAGAGAATTTTTTTTAAATGCAAGATTCTCCCCCCTTTCAACTACAAATTCACTAATTCTGGTTAGGACAAAAGAGTTTGGTGCTGCTTATGGGCAGGCAGCTTTGGAGAAAGACTGATACAGTTCATCTACTTCACCTTGTCATTTTGCAGGTTAGGAATTTGGGGTGCAAAGAAGTTAAATAAGGAATATCTCTTAAATCATTTCTGTGCCTTTTCTGTTTCTAAAATAAATATACACCTTAATTTTAATACCACACAGAGTGAGATTACAAGTATAAATAGCTATCTTTCTTGTCAGGATTCAGAATTATGTTTCTTCTTCATGGCACTCATGTATTGGTTTAAGTAAACCCAGATACTCTGAAATGACTCTCTATAAGCTTTTAAATAGCGAAGCAAATCTATAATCAAGATTTTCATTTGAAGCATTTTAGTATCTACGAATGAAACACATTTTCTGTTAAATCGTTTTCTATAAACTCTTACACAGTAGAGATTTATATCCAGTAACATCTTTTTTATTTCTAAAAGTGTTTTGGCTGGTTTGAAAATTGTACTTTACTTTGTATTTCATGAAAGGGATGTATAATGGTAGAGAACACTGATATTAAGTGATATTTGTTCTTTTAGGCAACGCTGCAGGATTTGGAACAGAGGCGCCCCCAGTTGGAAGAACTGATTACTGCTGCCCAGAATTTGAAAAACAAGACCGGCAACCAAGAGGCTAGAGCGATCATTACAGATCGAAGTAAGTCTTGTGGGATACTTTACAGCAACACGCGTGAGAAGTTTCAATAACAACTTAAGTTCATATACCCTCATCCCATTTGTTAAATTACTGTGGAAAAATTACAAATGATAACTATTTTTCTGAATAAGATTTTCAGTCCATAATGTTATCTTTCAATAACTGAATATATCCACTGAATAGAAGAAATGTAATTTCTACCAGTTCAGGGCTTGTATAGTTGCAAAACATGGAGTGGTGGGCGTGATAAGCATAGTGTGGCACAATATTTTGCTCCTTTGATGTCATCTCTCTGGGCTGGCATCCAGTCTCTCCCTCATATCCTTGGTTCTTGGTCTAAGCAGGTGGTTGCTTCCTGGACCATCTTTCATTCCTTCTGCACTGGCACCGTCAGATCTGTGTATCTCTCTGCTACTTTGATGGCCCATTGCATAATATCAGAAATCACTGTACTATTCCTTATGGCATACTGGGGTGGGCAGAAATTTTGGTAAAGCCCGTCTAGCTAGACACTGGGTATGCTCTTTTCTTCTTTATACATAGTGATTCATAGTCATTGTGTGTGGTGTCAGGCAGTGTGCATGGGGTCAAGAAAAGGCTTAGATGGGAAACTACCCACCATCTAGTTTTCCTTAGAGGTCACCTCAGGAATGAAGCCCAGATCACCTCTGCTGTCAGATTCTGTCAGATCTCCCTGGTTTCCTCCTATTCTGTCACCTACCCTCCCTCCAGGGACACACATTGATAGTGAATTGCCTTGTCCTACCCTCCAAGTCTGCCACATTTCTTTTCCCCCAGCCAGAGGAATCTTTGTAGTATAGGAATGAAGAAAACCTTTCTTCAATCATGTTTTCTTCTTCCAGATATTGTCTTTCACCAGGCTAAGACTTTTAAAACTCAAAAACTTGAATCTGTATCTTCATAATTCTTGTACGTTAGCCCTTCCCTAAGGAAATGAAGGCAGAATGACTAGCTGAGCTGCCCATACGTTGTGGGAGGAAGAAGAGTAACCAGAGTAACAGGTTAATGTTTTTAAAGCTTTATTGGTCATAATTCTACATATTAAGTAAATACTTAGTGATAATAGATACTATTTTTGAGTACCTCATAAGTATTAGGTCGAGTGTGTATATGTCTTTATATAAAATCTTTATAGGATCCTGTGAGCTATATTTCATAATCCCCATTTTATAGATGAGAAAACACCTTCTAAGAACAGTTAATCAAATGACCCAAGCTTACAAAACAAGCAAGGAACAGAAGTTGGAAATTTGCAAATGTCTATTTCTAACTTGAAAGTCTATGTGCTTCTACTATGTTTATCTCTTCCCATCTTATTTTTCTATTTTTATTAATGACCTTAATCACTAGGACTAAATAATTTTTCGGTCTGAAATTATGTATATTTTGATTAACTTCCTAAAGGCATTTCCTTTTTTAATCATAGTGATTGTCAATTAAAATTTGAAATTCTAACTGAAACTGGACCCTCACCTTTCACCATTAACTAAGATAGACTCTCACTGGATCAAAGATATTGTTTTTGTTATAGTAAGTCTTTTTGCCTTTAGAAATATACATGAAAATATTAGAGGTGCCTAAGAAATGTATACACATTTTAAGAGACGCTATCTATGTATTACTTTCTGAAATTGATTTGGATTATGGTGGCAGTGTGTGAATGATGTTCTTTTTAAGATGGCATTAATCAAATGAATGCAAGCATCACCATGTGACAGGCGTGAATAAAATAGCTTTTTCTCATAAAATGTGCATACATTTTTTGGCACCCTCTATTTTTATGAATGAAATGACTTGTTATCTCAAATTTATTTCAAAATAATATTGGAAGAATAAAAGAAAGGGGGTAGGTTATTTTATCTACAATTGTACATGTTTGAAATTTTTCATTGTACAAGCTTTTAGAAACTTCCATGATTTTCCTCTATCCTCACCTTCCATCACTCCATATTTGCTCTCCGTTGTTTAAATGTACCATCGTTCCCCTCAGTTCCAAGTATCTAAGACATTCTCTAGGAGGAAACAGTGATTGCCATGTGAAGCTGAGTCAGTTCAGCTGATCATGCCAAAAGTAGAAAATCCTGGTGCCAAATAATTTTTTAAAAACATTTTTTGGGAAGCACAAGGGGCCATTTATATATTTTAAAGAAAGTGAGCTGAGTTACTTCTCTACCCCACAGTGTTCCCATGTATCTTCCCATAATGTTTTGTCGGTAGGGAATTTTGTGATTCTCTAAAAACAAAGGAAACATCCATAATCTATAATCATGTTGTTTCCTTCGTTTGAATCATTTTCCCGCCTCATCTACTTGGAGACTATCTACTTAAGCTTCATTTGAGAATCTTCTCTAGTATCCCCTTCTTCCTGTAGCATTTGCTGGACTCTACCTCTGTCTACCACAGGCAGAATTAAATGCTTTTTCATCAACACTTCTATAGGAAATTATTCCCACTTGCTTTTTAAGAACATCCTGTGGAATATAATTATTAGTTTACATGTGCTTCAGCATTTTGCTATTGTACAGAGAACTAACTTAGAGCATTTCCTCAAAACTCTGAATTCAGAGTTCAGAGACTGTTTTCCACTCCTTGATTCATCAATTAGCATAGTGTATTGAAAAGAGTAGATGTTCAACAAAACTCTGAAATTTAATAGGACAAAATCTAAGTTCTTCATGTATGTTTCTTCTTTATTCTGCTAATATCCATACATTGAAAATCTTCTTTCCTAATCTCCCTCATTCTTACTCCCACTTCTTTGGTTTATTATTTATTTATTTTTTATGTATTTATTTATTTTTTTGAGACAGAGTTTCCAGCTGTTGGCTGGGGTAGAGTGCCATGACATTATAGCAACCTCCACCTTGGGCTCAAGTAATCCTCTTGCCTCAGTTTTTCTATTTTTAGAAGAGACAGTGTCTCACTTTTGCTCAGGCTGTTCTCAAACTTGTAAGCTCAAGCAATCCACCCACGTTGGCCTCCCAGAGTGCTAGGATTACAAGCGTGAGCCATAGCACCCTCTTCTTTGGAATTCACAAAACTTTTTGTTTTTCCTCATAGTCATATAATTATCTGCTTTGATTGGGGTGATAACGTGTCAAATCTCCTCTCTTGTCCAAGACTTGTAAGAATAAGGACCATAACTTTTCTCCTGCTACTCTCTATAATTCTGACCACACTAGATGAATTTGTTGATTCGAACATTTGACTACAAAAGACATGGGAAAAATCTTCGTTTTACTTGGAATCAGTAGTATTGAGTATTTGATGTTCGTGGTTTGCCTAAATGATTTCATGAGCTCCATGAGTGACAGAGGGAGTAAAGAGGTCTATAAACAGACCACCACAATTCACAACGTGAACTCACATAGATCTTTAAGGCTTTCAGAGTTATGCAACACACTCCAACCATCTCATTAGTAGTGCTCACAAAAGCACAGTGACTGAGGAGTTCTGACTCCATTTCAGAACTGAAGAAACAAGTTATATGAGTAGCAGTCTCAGAGAGTTCAGAATTCTAGCCTAAAACTTCTGAATCCAACTTCACTGTCCTTCCCACTTGTACCACGGGTACCTGTGTACAAATGATAGTGAACTTACTCATGCAATACTTCTCATCCACTGCAGGTTTTTAAGGAAGCATTATAGTATAGAAAGTTAGGAGAACTTTTCTGAAACCAGATTGTGTTCAAATCCTGGCCAGCTTAGCCACATGACCCTGGAGCAGCTAACAATCTCTCTGGAGAGAGATGAAAATCACTTCATAAACTGAAGCACTACACTTAATGATAGAAACATAGTTGGGAGATTGTGGAAGCTTCCTAACTGTCCAATGTGCTCATTCTATGCCTCAGTTTCCTCATCTATAAAATAAGGATGATAGTAATAGTCCCTGTATATGTTTGTGCAAGGATCCACTGAATTAATATACATAAAGCATTCAGACATGTACTCAGTAAGCACTAGATATAATATTTTGCTTTTACTACTATTTTGATCATTTATTTTGAAATGGAGCATATACGATACCTTTTGTGTAGTGAGAAAGGCAGAAATATTTAGTGACTTTTCGAGGTCAATGTTTGAAACTACTTCTAAGATATTTATGGCATTAGCATCTAAAATTTCTTTCATATTCTCCATAACCTTTCCAAACATACTTAGCTTGCAAAATCAGATTGGAAATTGTACAGGAATAGCTTTTTTCATAATATTTCAGTATTTTCAGTCCCATTCTATCTGGCATCTGAAATATCATTGCCCACAGAAGTTACATGAAAACAACATAATCCAAACTTATTTTTATTCATTTTCGGAAAAATGTTGTGGGTTCACATGTGGAATAAAAGCAAATGTTGGTATTTATTTGATATTACCAGTTTATATGAATTAATCACTTCAAAAACAAGGCAATGTATTGGGAGCTATGCCAATGTCCAGTTGCAAAAGAAAAACTAGCAAAGTGGCAAAATGACATATATAATTTAATCATTGAGTCTTTATATCTCTATTGAGCCCTCTCGTATAAAAAGGCACACGGTCTCTGTCCTCCACGTGGTGCTTACTTCCTACCACGTGGTGTAAGGAGGCGTAAAAAATCAGCAAGCAGACAAATAATTACAGACTTTCATGGGTGATACGACCTACTCAGCTAGGAAGGTGAGAGTGGAAACTTTACGTAGGGTAGTTTGGGACGATTTGAACAGAAACCTGAAAGACCACAAGAAGCCAGCCACACTGGGGAAGAGCATTTTCGACGAGAGAACAACAGGAACAAAGGCTCTGGGGTCTAAGCAACTGTGGTCTGAGTACAGATGCGTGAGGAGGCTCTAGTCAGGGGGCTTAGCAAGCAAGAGAGGAAAAGCTGAGGATACAGGCAGACAGAGGGCTCATTACACAGCCCTTATAGGCCACAGCATAGAATGTAGCGAAAAACAGTAAAGGAACATCAACTATAGAGAGGTAAATTATCATTTTTGTCTTTTTGGGGGGTTCACTGTACATATACAGTAGAACCTCTGTAAGTTGACTATCCAAGGACCTATAGCAAAAAGGTCAATATACGGAGGTGGGCAGCATAAGGATCTAGGCTGCTGTACAGATATGTACATGTGCTGCACGTCTGATCTATGAAATCAGGTCAATTTTAGGAGGTGGCAATGCAGAGAGGTGCTCAACTATGACGTTCTATTGCATTTTGTTCCTGTCAGTACAATTCCTGATTTGGTTCCAATGTAGTCAGTTTAGTCAAAAGTCAAATATTATCCAAGATGCACTTGGTTATATGTGACTTTCTTTTCTTTCTATTATAAAAGTGCTACTCATTATAAAAAGTTGTGGAAAATTAAAAGAAATTAAAAATAAAATTCACCCACAATCCAAAAACCTAACTGTAAATGTTACTAATATGTTGCCCTATTCCTGAAGACATTTTTTTCAAGTTCTGTTTGTGGTTATCTAACCTTTGTGAAATGAGGTTAAACTCGGCAGCAGATTCAGTTTTGAAAAAAGAGAACCAGCAGCAGAGGTCGTGTCGATATTCAGAGTTCAGATGGCAGAAAGCATGTTTTGTTTTAAAAGTTACATTTGAACAGCAAAAAACATTGTACTGGTCAGAACAACATAAGCAGAGAAGTATTTTGATTACAAATATTGCTAAATCTTGTCTCCCTGAGTAGTTACGTCAATAAGAGATAAGATCCTGCCCCACTTTGGAAGTCACAGCGTCAAGGGAAATGGACCCTCAAGAATTCACCTTTGTCCTGACAGAAGCTGGGCCCCAGTCAATAACAAGGCTATGGCAGGGAATGCCTTGCTCATTCACATCATTTAAGATCCAATTTTTCATAATTATCAATATCATATTTTCCTCCTCTTTCTTCTTCTCTCTCTGACTCCCAGACTTTGAAGCCTATAGATTATACCCAGCTTTTCGAGACCATACTGACCTTCAGGCATCAGCACCAGCTTCCATTGGGCAGCATGAGATTCTGCTTGAGGAGCAGGGAGCACACAATACCATCTTCACTTCAATCCTCAGAATAAATAAATATTGAAAGTAAGGGCCCGGTAGCAGCCCAGTCTTTGAGGAAGTGGAGTCTATAAGAATATACTGATTTAAAGAGTCTTTTGCTGGGAGCCAAGAATGGAAAATTAGAGGTAAAGATGATTAAGCCACTCTTAATTATTTTCTTATTTTCCCTTTACACAATAATGAGACTTTTCCCTTTTGCAATGTCTAATGTCAAAGAACCAATTATGTTGAAGCATGAGCACAGGCTAGGAAAAATTAAAGTACATTGCTTTTATTTCAGGAGTCGATTGGAAATTATTTCTTCTCTTTCAGATAGATGATAGAAAGAGAGAGATGATAGATAGATAGACAAAAAGATAGATGTAGAAAGAAAGAAATATAGGCAATTATTTTATATCTTTCTATATTACATATACTATATATGTATCTATGAATGTGAGTGTACATTCATTATTATAAATATAATTCTGTATCTTGTTTTTTTGCTAAAAACAAGCATGTCTCATGTCATGAATTAATCCTCAAAACATAATGAATAATAATTTATCCTACAGATATGTCACAAGTATTCTGTTGCCAGACTTTTAGTTGGTCTTTGATGTTACAAATGATACTATAATGAACATCCCAGGTTATCAATATTTTTCTAGTGACTGTTAGTTTTTTAGAATAAGTCTCTAGACAAAGACTTAGTACAAATGATCATTTGGATATTTTTTCATGTTCTTTACCAGTATTATCAAATAGCTCTTCCACCAGCAATGTTTATGAAGCCTCCTCTCACTAAACCCAGCAACACTGACTTATTTGAAAAGTATTTACTGACATTACTTTTAATAAAACTTAATTAAGGCAGAGCCACTTTTAATTTTCCTTTCTATTTTCCTTTATTTCTATCTTTTATGGGGGTAAGGAGATCAAAAGAGGATTCCTGTAAAAACATGCACAAAATGATCGACCAGTTTTTTTTTTTTTAAAGAGCACAGTTTTAAAAACATACACAACATTGGTCCGGCTATGTAATTATTTTCAGAAACACTTTTCTTTGGGCCATTCCAGTGACCTTGGGTTAGTATTGCTTTTGAATCTTGCATGATCAACGTTGACTATTTTTGAGCATAGAAATTCCTAGAAGTTGTTGAGGTACTAATATACTTAAAATAATAGGAGCCATTAACAGTATACTTTTAAGCAAAAAATAAGAATATCAGAATAAAGAGTTTGACTCGGTTTAATAACATGGTTTGACTTGGTTTAATAACATGGTTTAACCCTGCAGGGTTACCAGAGACTGGGTGTGACAGCGGGGCAAGGTGGGGAAAGAGGCATCAACCTTCCCAGGCTAATTTACTGGCTGGGGGTGCCCTCCTGAGCTCACAGAAGCCTGGAGTGAGTTATACTAAAGCTGCCAGCAGACTCCTGCTATCTAGTCGCCAGAGACTTCAACTCTTTGATTTCAGGTTGGTACTGGCTGGGACAATTGATTGGGACCTCCTCAACTGGGCCAATCACCCGAGGACTTTCCAACGTTGTACACTGGGTGTGTGGTAGTGGGAAGGTTTGATTTTCCTTTTCCGATTGTGGAATTGTTGTGGGGGTGTGGTGACCTAACTGCTGACATTTCTCCACAGCTCAGATTCCAATGCAGAGTAACCAATTCTCTAGGGTAAGACAGAGACCAGTTGAAAATAAGACAGAGCCACTTAACCCCACCACATCAAGAAGGCCCCCAGTTTCGCAGGTAGTAGCAAAGTACGGGTTGGCAAAACTCTAGGAGAAAAGGTACAAACACCAGTCCCAGCTAACAGGCAAAGGAAGGATTGGTCAATCACTACTCCTAGAACCCCCAACCCAACTTATCCTTACCTACTCACCCAGCCAAATGGTGTAAAATAAATATGGGGCGGAATCAGCGGAAAAGCTCCGGAAACATGAACAACCAGAGTAGATCAACCCCCCCAAGGAACAATTTGGTGGACACAAATGA
>CAUYRH010077903.1:0-16528 GCA_963574655.1 Perodicticus potto
TGTGGCGGGCACCTGTAGTCCCAGCTACTTGGGAGGCAGAGGCAAGAGACTCGCTTGAGCCCACGAATTGGAGATTGCTGTGAGCTGTGATGCCACAGTACTCCATCCAGGGTGACAGCTTGAGGCTCTGTCTCAAAAAAATAAAATAAAATAAATCAATAGAGTAAGAAAAATATATTGCCCTCCATAATCTGAGTGGGCCTGATCAAATCAGTTGATGGCTTGACTAGACTAAAAAAACCATCCCTCCTCCACAAAAAAGAAAATTATTTCTGTCTAATGGGTCTTCAAACTAGGACATCCATTTTTCCTGCCTTTGACTCCAACTGAAACATTGGCTCTTTCTAGGTGTTGAGCCTACTGGCCTCTGGACTGGAACAATACCATTGTTTCTCCTGGTTCTCAGGTCTTCAGACTCATAATGGAACTACGCCGAGCAGCTTGCTGATTCATACTGCAGATCTTGGGACTTGCCAGCCTTCATTATTGCACAAGCCATTTTTTATGTTCAACCCCTCTCTAGTACATATGTGTGTGTGTGTATCCATTCATCCTATTGGTTCAGTTTCTCTAGAGAATCCTAACTAATGCAGATTGCCATTACTTTTTAAGCACATTCTTACTTTTTAGCCAAAAGATATCCCAATCTTACCTTGACTTTTCTCTTCTCTGGCTCTACAATCAATCAGAAATCCAAGCATCACTAACTATTTTTAATGAGACATGATAGTTAAAAACAAAAGTCTGTTTTTAATGTTATTGTCGTTTTCTTCTTTGTCTCTTCATTGAGCAGCTGAAAAATGTGTGTATACTTTCATGTATGTGCTTATACATACATACATATGTATCTATATACATAAATAGTACTGACAAGTGTATACACACATATAAGTACAGATGGACATATATGCCTATGGATGCACATAAGTATACGGATATTCATACTGATAACCTCGATTTGCAATACCACACCAAAGACCACAGTGCTCTTCACAGCCTTCCTGATTTTTATTTGTATCACTTTTGCCCAGCTAGGAAATCTGGTTGCTAGCATAGCCAATAAAACTCTCTTACTAAGTTCTACCATATGTAGAATGTAATTTCAGAATTGCTGACCCATGCGTTGTTGGGGGAAACCCCTAATAAATATAATTAAAGATTGTCTTTTGACTGACAGTAAATGGCCAAAGTGCTATATTCAAAGTTAGATGAGTTAGCTCTTTCACTATTCATTGTAGTACATTATTCGTTTCAAGGTTAGGTTCATCAGCTTCTGTTTGTATTCCATTTTAAGAGATTTTTTTCCTACATTCTTGGGATTTTATTTATTTTTAGAGTAGAAAACATTAGCATGATGTCAAAAGTCAAGCTTCACCAAGGAAAATATTCAGAAAAGGGTCATTAACTTTCCTGTGCATTCCACCTTGTTCTTCTCCACCCCTAACTAATCTCATTAATTTCCTATTTATCTTTCTTGCAATGTATATTTTCTTATTACTTTTTTTTTCTTACACAAAAGGAAACATTCTGTATACACTCCCTTGCCTTCTGCTTTTTTCACAGGAGATTACTGTGTCTATGTTTGTAGAGATTTTTTTTTCCTTCTTTCTTACAGTTGCATGAATTCCATAGTTCATTTAATAAAAATTTGCTATATTTAGAGATTTTAGTTACTTCTAATATTTCACATTTAGGAATAGCGCTGCAATGAGTAACCCTGGGCATTTTCTTGTGAAGATACACCTTCAGAGTAAACTCTTTGACGTGAGATTATTGTATCAAATACAAACACGTTTGGCATCTGGCAAGACATTGCCATCATCCCCTCCCCTGGGTGTGCCAATGCTGTCACTAGCAATGTACGAGCATACTTGCTTTTCCCCTACCTCACCAGGAAGGTATGTTGTCAAGCTTTTAAATGTTTGGCCACTGATATATATATTGTATATATTTGTATACATTTGTATATATTTAATGACCATTTTCGTCTTTTTGTGTGAGTTATCCCTCCTGTCTTTAGCCCATTTTTCTATGTCATTATCATCTGTCTTTAACACGTGAGGCCACAGGCTCCGAGAAGAGAAGAAACCCAGTGTCATTACTACAAGGACTGCTGGAGCTGGACCTGAATTTGACTGTATAAAGAGAAAAGTGCACAAAAGATTATTGTTGTTTTTGAAACTTTATAATTAATTGTCTAAATTTCCTGCCAGAGTATACATATTTTACTTTGATAATTAAAAAAGAGAATGCTGGAAAGTTGAAGGGAAAAAAAGAAAGAAGAAAAACCAGCTGCTCCTTAAATCATCACTTTCAACAGTCTGCCAGGAAATCTGCACCCCGAAGGCGAGAGCAGCCAAGCACGCAGGCTGCCAGGTGCCGGAGGCCATGGGAGGGCTGCCCTATTTGTGTTTATTTAAATGAAAAAGTAAAAACACAGAGAGAAATAAGCAGAAAATATTGATAAGGTGACGTTAGGGAAGACTACTACTGCATACGGAAACCAAGTAGCAACTGGGGAACAGAGATACCCTCTAAAAGCAAGGGCTTGAAATTTGGAAGAGAAAAAGGAGGGAAAGAAGGAAGGAAGCTCATTTAGAGGTTTTAGGGTTGTAGGAGTGCAGAAGTAATGCAGCAAATCTGCTCCCTCAGAGTACTGGAAAATGGCAACGTCGGGAGAAGTGAGCTATAAATCAATTCACCTGCTAGGAAGCGGTTTTCAGGCCAAATGGCAATTAACTCACCAAAGGACAATTAAAGTAACAGGATACCTGGGCCCATCCTTTGAAAATTAAAACAGAATCTCAGAAGTGGGATGCTGAAATCCTACTGAGAACCACAGGCCCAGCCAAAGTACAAGGGGACCTTTACAGATGTTTTCAGACTATCTTTCTTTTTTGCTGTTGTTTTTTGATTTTTGTTTTTTGCACCAGAATGTTTATTGCAACCCAATTCATAATAGCCAAGACATGGAAACAGCCCAAGTGCTCATCGACCCACGAATGGACTAACAAATTGTGGTAAATGTACACCATGGAATACTATGCGGCCATAAAAAAAAGGAGACTTCACATCTTTTATGTTTACCTGGATGGAGCTGGAACATATTCTTCTCACTAAAGTATCTCAAAAATGGGGGAAAAGTATCCAATGTACTCAACAATACTATGAAATCAATATGTAATCACCTACATATTCAAATGAATGGAAAAACATAACTATAGTCCAGAAAGTAGAAGGGAAGAGGAGAGAGAGGGGAGGGAAGGAGAACATGGGAGGAGGGAGGGTATTGGGGGACCTCACCTAATGGGCATGATGCAATGGTACATTTCAAAACTATTAAGAAATAAGTATAATTGTGATGGATGTGTTACTTTGTTCAATGAAAGAGAGAAAGTAGTCAGCTCTGTCTTTTAACTCAACAAGTCTGCACATTGGTCCACAGAAAAGAGTTACGCCACCATTGTCCTCTTTGTCATTATCATCACCACCAATATCACAGCTCTTGTTTCATAAATACTTACTAGGCCCCAGATTCGATGCCGGGCACTTTGTACTCTTCCCATATGTTAATCTCCATAGTGACTCCTCAAGGTAGGTATTACTATTTTTACTTTAGAGTTGATGAAACAGGTTCAGAGAAATTAAAAGATTTGCCCATGTATGTTCCTGGCATATTTTTTATCCAATTCAATATTGTTACGTCACCATGTCTTTTGTATTTGTCAACCTCTTCAACTATACTTACTCTATAATACAGCAACTTCTCTCCTGGATACACACCCAAAAGAATTGAGTGTGTGTATCTGTAAAAAAAGATTTGAACAAAATAGTCATAGCAACTCTCTTCATAATAATCACAAAATAGAAACACAAATTTCCTTTAGCAGAAGAAAGGATAAACAAATTGGTAAAACTATACAATGTAATACCATCAACAATTGTAAAAGAATAGACTTCTAAACTGATATATACAGTTACTATACAGTATACAGTATACTATATATACAACAACATAGGTGGATTCAAAAACAGTCAACAAGAGATGCCAAAGAATACATACTGTGTAATTCCATTTATATAAATTTTGACATATAAAACTAATTCATAGAGCTAAAAATGAGAATAATGTGTATATCTGTATGTTACAATTGAAGGGTCATACAGATATATGAAAAAATTGACTACATGTAAAAATTTACTGAGTTATACATTTAAGATCTGTGCATTTTTCTATATGTTGATGAGACCTCAGTCAAGTACTATAATTTTAAAATAAATAGGAAACAGCTTACACAAGACTACAAAGCTAGTAGTTAAGCCAAGAAGAGAATCTATGATTTATAAATAAGACTACTTTTCCCCAAAGGTGTATTAACTGCTCCCATTAAAGTATCACAGTTACTCATCAAAACAGCCCAAATGCCTAACCTTGGGAAAACTATTAGTTATGGTATGCCCATATAATAAAATATAGTTTAGCCACTAAGCAATGATTATGAAGGTTTTAAAGCAATAAAACTAAATGTTTATGAAACAATATATGAAATAAAGCAAAATATTAAATTGCACTTATCCAAATGATTGTAACTATGTAAATATTAGAGCTGTAAACACCATATATAAGGACTAGAGGAAACATTAAAAACTCACAATTTTTTATAATTGAAGGATGATAGATTTTTCAAATTTAATTTTCATTATTATCATTATAATACTGTCTTGACAATAAATTTAAAAGAACACAAATATGAAATATGAAACATTTAAAACCATTACATGTCATATTTCCAACCAAATGAATGTAGCAATTTCTGCCTACGACCCATCCTACAATATTATCTTATGCCAGACAGCGAGTGGGGCTGCTAAATCAGATTCTAATGCTTTCAGAAACTGAAACTCCGCAAAGGGGGTGAATTTTACAGCCAATTCTAATTGGTGTCAATGATGATATAATGTGTAATTATACTAAATTAAAAAGTAAAAGCAGAATAAAAATCAAATATTCAACACGTGCCATTTGAAAAGCCAGTTCCAGTAAATTAATGAATACATGAATACATACATCTTTAATAAGAAACATCAGTCCAAATCATTACCTGCTGCTTTTGACTGTGGACTGTCAGAGGACAAGATCCATTCTAATTTGTGTTGTAAAAGCTCAATTTTTTATGTGTTTGTCAAAAAGGAGAAATACAATATATAGATATTATTACTTTAAAAATTATGACATACTATGGATTCAATATGGCAGATTAAACACATATTTTTCTCTGCTTTTCTAAATCCTACAGACATGTCATTAAAGATATAAAATGGCGCAAGTCCATCAAGACAAGCAGAACAGTAAGACAACAGAAGAGTCCATGAACTGATTAACAAAAAATCAAAATGCGGCATCTCCCTATAATAGAATATTATTCAGCAATAAAAACAAATGAAATATTGATGCTACAACATGGACGACACTTGAAAACATTATGCTAAGTGAAGAAAAGCCAGACGTAGAGGTCAAATATTTTATAATTCCACTTACATGAAATATCCAGAATAGGTAAATCTATAGAGACAGAAAGCATATTTGTGGTTGTCAGAGGTGGAATCGGAGCGGGGGAAATGGGGAATGTCTGCTTAAGGGACATAATGTTTCTTTTGAGGATGATGAAAACGTTTTGGGGCTAGATAGAGGTGCACAATATTATAAATGTGCTAAGTGCCACTGAATTGTACTTTTAGGTGGTTAATCTGATGCTCGATAAATTTTATCCCCATTTTTTAAAAAGAAAATAACAAGTGAGAGATAAATATGAAAGTTAGAAGATGGCAGATGCCAATGGACTTACCAAAGTAGATAAATGTGGGCTACTGAAGTTTTCTGCTCAAGGGAAAATTAGCAGCCCAGGAAAAGAGAACTACCAATAAAGTTAGACCACACTCTTGCCTCTCAACAAGCCCTACTCGGAAATCACCTTGAGCTGTCTCACTCCCAAGTATGAATAACCCTGCCAGCCAGGAATCGCAAGACATTGAGGACATATTACACGTGTGAAATAAGAACAAAAGATGCCTTCAAGAGTATTGTGAAAGCAAGAAAGTTTGGGAAAGTAAACATATAAAACAGGAGAAATTAAAATTTCAAAAGAAGATTTAGAAAATACAGTTAAGAAAAAGAAACATAGATGGTAGAACAAAAAGGCAGATGAGGAAAGTAAGAGAGAGATGATGAGAAAAGCAGAAAGTCAACCCAATAGCGAACATTTGAGAAAGAAAGAACAAAGACAGAAGGATGAGGCAGCCTCTAAGACATCCACGTCCCAATTCCTGGAATTTGTGACTGTTATTCTATACGGTAACAGAGCCTTTGCAAGTGTGATTACATTAAGGATTTTGAGATAGACTATTGTAGATTATCCAGGTGCATCCTAAATACAATGGCAAATGTTTTTATAAAAGGGAGGCCAAAGAAGATTAGACACAGAAGAGGAGAAAGCAATGAGACCACAGAGGCAGAGATTAGAGTTTTGTGGCACAAGCTAAGGAATGCCAGCAGCCACCGGAAGATGGAAGAGGCAAGGAATGAATTCTCCCGAGTAACATGAGAGCAGGGGGAAATCATGAATCTACACTTAAGGAATGAAGAGCCCCAGGAATGGTGAATACATGGGTAAATATATATCTCTTTTTCTTATTTGTTAAATCTCTTTAAAAGCTAATTGTTGAAAAAAAAAAAAAGGTGAATCAATAACAATATCGTGTGCAGTTCCAGCATGTATAACCACATACAGGGCAGAAGGAGAGAAGTAGAATTAAGGCCTTTTACTACACAAGAAGTGGTGCAGTGTCATTTGAAGGTGGACTGCAATAAATTAAAGATTTATACCATGAACTCTAATGTGGGACATCTCAAAAGCATTGACACTTTAAGATTAACTTTAATTTCCAGAATTCTGAAAAAGTTGATTCTGAGGGTGGTGCCTGTGGCTCAAAGGAGTAGGGCGCCGGCCCCATATGCCAGAGGTGGTGGGTTCAAACCCAGCCCCGGCCAAAAACTGCAAAAAAAAAAAAAAGGTGATTCTGACCATTTGTGCCATGGTTCTCACTGCTTTTATAGAAGGAAGAGTTTTCAGATATCCCTATCCCACCTTTTCGCTGAGGTTATAGGAGTTTGGCTTTTCTAGTCTCTACTTTCATCATCCATTTATAACTTCATAGTTTAACAGTAAAAGAGAAATTTTATATTCCTTATTTCCAAGACTTTGAAGATGTCTTACTTTCTTCTCCTTTCGCCCTCAGGTAAAAAGAGGTCATAAAGAAATGTCACAGCTATTTAAACCATTGTTTCTAAGTGGCAGAACATTTGTGGCCTGTGTCACTGTGATGGGCCAGTTGGAAGGAGAGAAATCGGATTGATCCTACTTGATCAATATAACACAAAATCAGCTCATAAAAAGGTGTCTGAGCAATAACAAGTTATAAAGAACTTGCAAGATAAGATGACATGTATCTTTCCTGGGCATTACCAAGTGCTTTATAACCAGCAAGTACTTTAAATTGTCGTAGGTACGTTCCACTAAGTGACAGCACCACCTCAGCTGTCTATAATTGGGATCCACCTTCTCCATAAAGCAACAGTGGGCTACAAAGTTGCCTCATTCCATTTGGATTCAAGGATATGTGGGACAGTTTTTGTTTCGTTTATTGTTTCTCCCACCCTTTGGGAGATTCTGAGAGTTTTTTTGTTTGCATATTTCATTCTTTTTTTTTTTTTTTCAAAAAATCCATTAGTGGAAGAATCCTTTAAAAAGTTAAGACAATTTTTGTGGCCTCATCAGAGCCCTGCTGACTTTCTAAGCTGTTACCTGCTTTTTATGTTATTCTCTCCTGCTATTTTGTACAAACACTTCAATCTCACAAGTTCATTACAACAGCTGTGATTTACTAGGTATCTCCTGGTGTTATAGGGCGGCAGTCCCCAACGCCCAGGCTGCAGACCAGGTACCAGTCCATGGGCTGTTAGGAACCAAGACGCACAGCAGAGAGTGGAGGGCAAGCAGGCGAAGCTACATCTGTATTTACATTTGCTCCCCATCTTGCGCACCACGGCCCACGCTCCGCCTCCTGTCAGATTGCCTCCCCCATCTGTGGAAAACTCTTTTGCATGAAACCAGTCCCTGGTGCAAAAAAAAAGATTGGGGGCCACTGAGGGTATATTATAGCACAGCCTCCAAAATTGCTCAATAGACTAAGTGAGCCCTGGTGTAATGACAGTCATAACAATTTTCTATTTATTGAGATAGAACAGGAAAGCATTGTCTATATGTCGTAATAGTTCTATACTAAAAAATACACTATATAATTACAAGCTAATAAATATTTTTCCTGCAATACAAATGAAATGATTTCTCTAATGATCATCTATTTCAACAAATATAAAGAAATAGGAGCAAAATAGCATGCTTAATGAGTCCTGCACACAAGCTAAAAGAATCACGGGTGGAACTTACGAAATACAAAGGTCTCAAGTCACAAACTAAAATTTCTTTCTGATGGTGACAATAAGAACTCCATTAAGCATCTAGCCAAGGAATGTGATTTCCTTTCCATGGATCATAAACTTGAGTCATGTTTATAATTACCCACAGGGGAATTACACAGACGTATCAAAGACCTTTTACTCATGCTGATGGACACAACCTTGGCTCACAGTCCTCTTCAGGACAGGCAGGGTTTCATTGCTTCTGGGACCTCTTATTCGTCTGTTTGGACATTTGCTGAGAAAGACTCCTAACTTAAAAAAAACAATAACTAAAATATGCCAATCAAACACTTTAATAAAAGATATCCAGAGTCTTTCCCATTCCATACCATTTCCAAAATAAATGGAGTTTTGGGGGCATTCAGGATTGATAGTATTTGATGGAAACTGGGTGCATATTTTTTCTTACAAAACAGAATCTGTAGATTGATTGAGTTAGAAACACATGGAAAACAAAACGTGGACCTACCAGAAATCCCCACTTCTTTACTCAATACATATGTGTATATATATATACATATATATGTCCACCTTCTTCCAGGAAATATTTGATACATTTGTGGCATTTCTCCATCTCTACAAAGCAATTTTTACTTATTTTCACAACCTTCAAATATTTACTTACATCCTCTATAACTCTGTGACAATAAGAGGTGGGGAGTGCTGGAGATTTTGGCTATAATAGTAAAAAGAAAAAAAAATCTTTGAAGAAATTAGGAAATTAACAAGAGCTGTTATCAGATGGATACTAAGACTATATAACCTCAATGTGCAGGATTTAATTCCAAATAAAATATATTGTATATTGTGCACATGATTAGAATGGAAACTCCCAAGAAATATAAAAACATCTAGTCTTAGAAAACAACTTGGGCAAGGCAAGGGAGAGAATGGGAACAGGACTTCTATCTAAACTCAGACCACCTTCCTGGAGTGGTAGAGGCTCCAGGGTGAGATCTGAAACCCTGTAATGCAGGAGGCGTGGACTGCTTTATTAGGAGATGTCAGGAGCAGGTCCCTAACATCATTTGTCAGTCCTTCTCCCATTGCGGGTATCCCTGGGCCAAGCTTTCCCTTTTTATAGGTCAACCTGTACAGCAATGCTGAGCCACTGATGGTTTCTGATCACATACAATTGCGTCTGTGCTAAGGGAGCAAATTCCTACAGAACAGAGTGTAGATGTTCCTAAAGATCTGAGAGTCTGTACCCTTTGTTAGCCAAAGATCACTGTATGAAATATCAGCTGAAGATCAAATGCAGAAAACCCTTTTTTATTTCAGTTTCCCAGATGCATCTGCAGAAAATATTGTTATCCACTTTAAGTACCAATGGCTGTGGAATTACATTAAAGTGCACAGAAAGGAACCACCATCTTCAACTATGTACTCCCACCAGCTGTCAGACCTAGAGGGGGTAGAGAGGAGGGGAGTGTAGCTCATTCCAACCCCACTGCAGTCTCTTCACCTGCCTTACTTCCCAAATCCAGGATCTGGAGAGACAACTTTTATCTCCAACAGAGAGAGTCACACATTCAGAGCAAACCTTTCCTGAGAAATTAATTTCTGCTATTTAGTGCCTATTTAATAATAATACACAGTCTTCCTTTAGATGGGTTCTTCCAACTTGAGGTTTGGAGAGGACTGGTAGGCTCCCACATCTGTCAAAGAGTCAAACAAAAGGTTGCCACACCGTTATAAGTTAAAAAGTCCTGATTAACATCTAGGAGGATTCCAGATTATTCTTTGGTTCAAAGAAAGGACTATCTGCACAGGCTGCTAACACCTTGACAATCAAAGCCCCTTGGTTCTTGGTGTGAAAGGAAAAATTCAGTTGATGTCCTAATTGATGTCCATAGGGAAATGTTCAGGGATGGAAGGAGGCAAGTGAAACAAAGCTGGACCTATTGGAACAAATTAAAAGAACAATAAAGCGAGTCCACTAGAAAAAAGAACAAGAACAAGAAAGTAATCTACTTTCTCTGTGCAGCTTCTGGGCATTTCAGCTCAAAGACATGTACTCAAAGTGAAATGCAAAATCAGGAAACTGAGAGATGACAGGCAACAATAATTCGAGAAAGGGAAGAAAAGAATTGGAAAAACTAAGAATTTTTTTAAAACATGTAGAAAACAATGACAAATCTTCTGAAAAAGAGCAGAGAGGTTAACACCCAACATTGTGGGGGAGAGGAGAAAAGATTGAGCTATCCAGAACAAGATAGCATTAAGATGACATATCTTCCTACCATTGATGGCTAAGTAAACAAACCAACAGCTAACATACTAAAAGAAGTAGTTTCTAAGTAAGACTGACTAAGAAAAAGAAGAGGATGGAAAGAAAATTAATGAAATACAATCACCTGGGCTCCTCTAATCCTTTGCCCCGTGGTTTCTTTAAGTTCAGAGAGGGAAATAAGAGTAAAGAAGCCTGCCAGAGTAAAGGAACGCTCTGCCTGAATGTTACAGCGTTGTGACCTTTGCCAGAAGTTAAAACATCCTGCAAAACATTTGGCCTTTATCAGGGCTTCAAATGCATTTTAAAGCAAACCATGTGTCCTGTTTCACATCCATTCACAACTCACACGGGCCTTTTAACTGAATCATGGTATCTTGAAAACTTCCAATTGGAAACAGTCATTTGGACATCTTGTCTGGGGCCAGGCAGGGTACACACACACCACACACTTGCTCAGTTTCATTTTAAATGCCTCTGGGAAAGCGATTTGTTTTTTCCTTCTTGAGATATATCCTGCCATCCAGATTCTCTGAATGCTTGCCTTCTGCTGCTAATGCTCTACTATTTCTCATCAATGAGTATCTCCACCACTCTCAGAGGAGTGCCCCCCACCCCCAGAAAAGAAGGAAGCTGTGAATAAAGTGACTGGAGATTTTGGAAAGAACAGAGAAATCAGGGACCAAAATATACTTAGGAATAAATAGGTTAGGTTTCCTCCTTGTTCTCTAGACACCTGACCTTGACACCCCCACCCTCACCCCAGGACTTCTCACCTTCCCACGGCTGACTTGTATTTTTATGGTTATCTACCTATCTGTCCCATTAAAGTGAGAGTGCACAGAGCCTAAAGCAGACCCAGTGCGTGTTAAATGTGTATTGATGGTAAAGAGAAACTTAAATTGCATTGTTAGAGCAAGGAAAGGACTGTGTTTCAGTGCGTGATTTTGGTCCCTAGACATGGAAAGGATGACTCATAGCAGATTAGAAATCCTTTCAGGGCCAGGCAAGTCCACGAATTACCTAAACATTAACAAAGAACCCTGTATTATTCTGAATGGGAAGATGAAAGCAGTCATTTGGACTGTGCCAGACCCTAAGCTCTGACTCTTCAGACAGATGGACCAGGATACTCTACTTCAACTTACACTCCAGCCTCACCTCATGCTACAGTGGGAAAATGGAAGCCAAGCCTCCCACCATCCTTTCACCACCAAATCCAACCCTGACTGTGTCCATGGCTAACCCTTGATATCGTCCCCCTATTAAGAGAACCAAGGGCCACTTCCCTCTTTAGGCCAAGATCCCAACCTCCATCCCATGAGGAATGAGGAATCAGGAACCTCATTCCTTCAGTGTGTTGCTCCCATCAGCAGAATCAGCCTCATTCCCACCCACATTCAATGTGCTCCAGTATCTCTCCTTTCAAACACACAACACACCCCCACCTCAACCTCACAGTCCTCTACACTTTTCATTCATTCTCCTTCTCAGCCAGGACTCTCAAAAAAGGTTGCCTGGAAACCTTTTCTGTACTTCCTCAGCTCCAGTTAGCTCTTTAGCCCTCTCCAAATCATCAAAAGTCACCCATGATCTCCATTTTGTGAAATCCAATTGATAATTATTTTCTTTAAAAAACACTCTCCTCCCATGAAACTTTCTCCTTCACTTCCTTATACTTGTTGAAGAAAAATCAGGGTGGACAGTAGTTAAAACAGTAAAATCACCTTTTATTCAGGACTGTTGCATTGAAGGGGAAAAGATCACTATAGAATTGGCTCAATTCCAAGCAAAGCATGGACAACTGGGAATTTATAGCCAGGGTGAGGGTTGGTGGGTGGAGAATTACCCACAGGGAACATCAAGAGCAAAGGGGACTCTGGCTAAACCTAACAGGATTCTTGCTGAAGACAGGCCAGGTACTCACACATCACCTGGGAGACATGAGAGGGTGAGGACTGTGGTTAGATGTGGAGGGGCATCAGATATACAGTGTGGGGCAGGGAGGTTGAGCTAAACTGACATAGAAGAGTTTTGCTAAAACTAGGTTTTGCAAGGAAATGCACAGATGGATTGAGGAGAAAGTTCAGGAGCCTGATGAAAGTTTGGTCAAGCAAAGAATCTTGGCCACAGTCTTCTCCTTTTTTTCCTACTTCTCAGGTTCTTTCCCACTCGCCTTGCTGGCCCCACCTCCTCTACCCAAATTCAAATTGTTGAAGTGGCTCAGGCCTCAGTCCTATCTGTACCCCTTCCCCTTCTTATGCTTCCCTGTGCGTAGGGATTCCATTCAACATCATGGCTTTAAATAAACATGCTGATGATAGCTAATCTACAATTGCCCGCTTAGCATTTCCACTACTATGTCTGAAAGATATCTCAAACTTCGATGTCCAGAACAGGACTCAATTCTCCAATTCCCTCCTGCAATGATTACCCAAAACCAGGTCACCCACCACCCTAACTTTCCCATCTCCACAGTTCCCCAAGCCTGAAGGCTTAGTTGTCCTTGACATCTTTCTTTCCCAACTCCCTACATCTAGCTCAACATCATATCATGTTGATTTAATATCCAAAAGATATGTAAAATTTGTCAACTTCTATCTTATGTCTTATAAATGGTTTCCTTGGATCCATTCCTCTCCCCTCTGATAATCTTTAAAAAATAGCTGGGTGCAATAGCACACACCTCTGTGGTCCTGGAAGCTACTCAGGAGGCTGAGATGGAAAAGCTTTGATTGAGTCCAGGAGTTCAAGATCAGTCTGGGTAACGTAGCCAGAACCTGTCTCAAAAAATAGTCATAATAAAATCTATGTTATTCCCCTGCTTCCCTTATTCCATACAGAATATAAATTCCTTACTGGGTCCTACAGGGTTTCATGATGTGGTCATATCTACCCCTCTGGCCATCCTGTGGCTCCCTGCACTCCACACCCACCATGTGAGTTGGATACTAAGGTCTGACTGCCCATGTCAATCTAGTATGCCTCCCTGCCCTGCAGAACAGGAAAGCTAAGAACCAAATTTCCCTGATCCTCCTTGCAGCTAGAGACCAACATCTGATTATAGTCTCCCAATTATAAGCACTTGTGTGAGACTTGACTTTGGGTTTCAGTTAAGTGGGGGAGAAGCAAGGGGTGAAGTATTTATTTTGCTGGTTCGTGTTGGGCCAGAATCAGTGTGAGTCTGCAGTCATTGGCTTCTAGATGTTTCCTGAAACATCTGCAGCCTTCCCAATCACAGAAGAAACTTGGTGGTTCTAGGAACAGAAGGTTCTGAGAGCAGTTTCCCCAGAAGCTCTGCCTGGACTCTAAACCATAGGGCCTCCCTTCCAGCTCTTTCAATGGTTTAGTAAATCACTGAGTGTCTGATAAATCTCTTCTTCCTGAAACTAGCTCAAATAGCGTCTGTTGTCTGCCACCGAGCTCTAACAGATTTGCTGTCATTTAAAATGAACCAAGACTGTGGTTTAGAATGCAAGCTTTGAATCATCCAGCCTGAATTTGAACCCTCATTCAAATGCTTCCATACTATACGATGTTGGATAAGTTATTACTTCATCTCTCTAGCTTCTTATTCTCATTTGTAGTCTAGGAATGAAAATAGCATCTACTTCAGAAAGTATTGGAGGATTAAATGAAATAATACTGGTAAAGCACTTGATATAGTATCTGGCAAATAACAAGAATTTCCTAAATGTTAACTTTTATAATTACTGTAATTAAGTGTTATTATTTCCTTCCTCGGGGCCTTGCACTTTGCTCTTTCTTATGCAGGTAGTGTTTTTCTGCCTGATCTACCCCCCAATCCACTCCTCCTTGTCCTTCAAGTTTATGTATATGTATCACTCAAAAAAATTACTTCCTGGCCCATTTTTGACTATACTATCTATCCACTTGGTTTTCTCTCATAATGACATCTTCCCTCTTGGAGCATTCAGCAATTGCATAAATGTATATTTTTGCATGTTGATGTATCTAGTGCTAATCTCCCTCACAGAGCTACAAGTTCCACAAAGTCAGAAGCCATGACTGCATGTGCCCTGTCAGATAGCCAGCACGCCAGTGGACATGACTCAGTACATGAATGGACTCAATAAACGTTTCTCACTGTCCTCCTGGCAAACATACCAGAAATGGCTGAAGATACAGACAGCAATATTACCAACAAGATCTAACATAAAGAGCCCAGGCCTTCTTTGCTATAAAACAGTCAAAAATGAGTTTAAGAAATTACCTATTATAAATAATATTAAGTTCTATATTGGCTTGGCAGCTGCAGCTCAGTGGTTCGGGTGACGGCCACATTCACCAGGGCTGGCGGGTTCAAACCCAGCTCGGGCCTGCTAAACAACAATGACAATAATAAAAAAAAATAGCCAGGTGTTGTGATGGGTGCCTGTAGTCCCAGCCACTTGGGAGGCTGAGGTAAGAGAACCTCAGTGAGTTGTGACACCACAGCACTGTACCGAGGGCGACACAGTGAGACTCTGTCTCAAAAAAAATAATAAGCTACATATTGATAGCAATCTACAGTCTTGCATGCCCTTTATATAAATTCTTTTAATCTTTATGACAACCCAGCTATCTGTTGATTCTATCCTACAGAAAAGGAAATGGAATCTCCAAAGTGTCTGCAAGATGCCCAACATCACCCAAAAGGGAAGCAACACATTTTGTGAATCACTGACTAATAGACATGAGTTCCAACCCTTGCTGCACCACCATCTTGCTGTGTGGCCTTCGGTAAATTACTCAGCCTCTTGGGGATGGTTTACTCCTCTGTGAAAAGGAAATAATACCTGCATTGGAAATATTAAAGATTGTATAACATCTGAGATGTGCACTAGGTAAATAGAAGATAATTTAGATATTATCATTATCACCGTCACTGTTAAATCCCTATCTTACTCAGCAACATGGTGAATCAGGCTTCTTCATAATATCTTTGAATTGAAGCCTTAGACTTACGTGTTAATCAAAGCTGCAACATGAATTCCCTCCTCTATTTTGTTAACTGAGGGAGTTAATCCCCACATATGTGTCACAGAAACACAAATCTAGCTTTCATGTCAGCTTGTTTCATCTCTGCAATTAAATTGTCACTCCTAAGTTGCAGGGAGTAGAGCCTCTTTTTTCTAGGGTGCTTTGGACATAGGTTTTAATTACTTATTGATGAAGGAGAAATAAGCAAAAAGAAAAAAGAAAAGAAAGAAAAGGAAAGTTATGGACAGGAAGTCCAAAGAGTTTCAAGAAACTAATTCTAAGGGAGATGATCCAAATCAAAGCCAAAGGTCTTAGCCTCCTACTCAGAACTTTTTAAGCCTTAGGCCAGGAAAAAAACAAAAATAGTATCGCGTCCTGTTTCTGGGAGGAAATCAACTCTCTGATGAGTACACTGTTAGGCAGAATGCCACAAATAACAGTCATGGTTTTTGCTGTCATTCAGGCTGACCTGGTTAGACCATTATGGAGCATGTATGACACTGTCACATAGAGCTCAATAAAGTGAGAAGGACAGGTGGCAATAATTAGACCAGGTAACGGGTGAATCCTGAGGTTTCCGTTTTCAGTGTAGATGGTATCTGCTAGAACCACAAATAAATTGCATGTAACATCTGCTTTCAGAGGGATTATGAGTGTTCCCAGTTCCTTCCCCAGGGCTATGACTTCAACATCTTGAATATCCATATTAATAAGGATGCCTGGTTTTAATCCTATGAGATTGACCACATTATTTCCTGTTTGTGGCTAAGATGAAC
>CAUYRH010077904.1:0-21097 GCA_963574655.1 Perodicticus potto
GCTTCTGGGCTTAGGTGATTCTCTTGCCTCAGCCTCCCGAGTAGCTGGGACTACAGGCACCCGCCACAACGCCCGGCTATTTTTTGATGCAGTTTGGCCGGGGCCGGGTTTGAACCCGCCACCCTCGGTATATGGGGCCGGAACCTTACTCGGTGAGCTACAGGCGCTGCCCCGCATTAAATTCTTAATACATGTTTTTGGAAAAATAAACAGTGGTTAACTAACCTTAAGTGAATAATATGTCATACTTTAACTATCAAGTAGACAATAATAGGAATCCAAAACAGATTATTCCAATAATGAATATTATAATTTGATTTTATCCCTAAAGCTAAAAGCCCCAGGCATCCTCTAAAGCAGTGATTTTTAACTGTGTGCCATGCGAGCATCTTAGGTGCATCCTGAAAAATTTTAAAGATTATTAATTAAACTATTTTTCAGATAAGTTCAAGGCATAGTAAGCATATTCTTCTTTCTATTCCTTTTTATAATCAACATAATTTAAGCATGCCACAGAAGTTTAATTACAGGTTTGAGAGTGCTGTGAGATAAAACAGGTTGAAAAACATTGCTCTATTGAATTAGGATGAAATAAATTACTGTTTTAATTTTATTAATAATATTTTAAAGTACTTATTTATTAAGAAACTAGAACTAATTTTTATTTCTTCCTGATAACCATTCTATTTTTTAAATGTCCAGACTTAAACATTGTTTTTAAGAATTGCTTTTTCTTTATCACTCAAGAAAGTTTATACTGGGTTTTGATTATTGACAAGAATTTCTGGTTTCTGAGGAAGATAAGATGGATTATTTCATTTAAGTTAAAATGCAAAACTTTAAATTGAATATTTAAAAATAACTATACAGATTATTAGGTGAAAGAAGAAAATGAAAAATATACCAGGTGGATATAAAGTTAGTATGCATTTTAAAATAGTTTAACATGCACATGAACTTTATGGACAACCTGTATATCACTTAAAAAAAAAAAGAATCTTTGTTCTGGGTAATTTTTATGAATAAAACAACTATTTTTAGCTGTTACCACTTGATCACTCATTTTCTGAATGAATACAAACTGGCTTATGCTGTCCCTCTACAAACTTCCTCCCATACCACATTCCTAATACTTCTCTGACTATTGTTACCCTAGTGAATTAACAAGTCCAATAGTATCATCTTTTTAAATGTTTTGCAGAATGTAACCTTGACTTACTATGTTTCTTAGTATTTTTTCTCACCTAGCTGAGATTCCACCCATACCCTCCACAATACAGTTCTGAGACCATCTCACTGTGTCCATGTCACCTTCTAAGGAACTTTCTAACTTCATCTGTCATTTATATGTTGACCACCAGGATGGTTTTTCTGTTCTATTCTTTCTTCTCTGCATTTCCCTGAGTTATTTCACACCTCCTCATGATTTTAACCACCATCTATGCAGAGGACAGACCACCCTAGTTCACCCATCTAGATCTTTTCTTGGTGTTTCACAAATCCCCACAACTAATCAAAGAATCCTCTTCATTTTCTCTTTCACTCTTCTCTAAAGCACTTCTACATTTATTTTTCTGCCCCCCTAAGTATCTCAGACACTCAACCACCTCTCATAAGCACTATTGCCTTGCAGGCTTGGTGCTGTCTGAGCATCTAATCTTCATTCTTCATTGTCCTTAAGTCATCAATGGTTCCAGTGGCCTGATGTTGCAGACAGATGAACTCCGAGCTGCTTCTGTGGTCTGGCCCAGCCTGGTCTCCAATTTCACTCCTAGAAACTGCCTGTATTCTCAAGTTTCTTTTACCTGACTCTGTTCCTTTGGTACTGTCATCAGCTCTGTCTGGAAGAAACTGACTATCCCTAGCCTCCTTTAATTACTTCCAAATACTCCTGTTTTTTGCTCATTCACAAGCTATAAGCTAGCCCCTGTCCATTTTTGAATGATCAACTCAAGCCTTTTCTTCCCTATAAAGCTTTTCCTGGATAACCATACCCGGTTTGCTACTCCTTTGTGTCTTCCATATTATTTGTTACATATCTATCTTTATTTAACATTAATCACACATTATATATATATATATTAATGTGCTTGCTGGTCTGTCTTCCCTGAAAATCTGAATTTCTGGAAGTGAAGGGATGTAAATCATCTTAGTATGTCTGCTGTGTGTACCAACATTGATATATAGCAACTTTTGACAGATATCAAATAATTATATAACGATGAATAAATAAATAGTCTACTCTGTTTGAAGCTACAGATAGATATCTTTAGCTATTCTGTTCACATTTAAGAATATGCTCTTTTAGATAAAAGCAAATAATATAAATTTCCCACGATGGTTTAAATACAACTTTCTAGATAAATATAAAGATAACTATGTTATCCTTTCAGATATTGGTAATAACTTTAGAAAATGGAAATATTAGAAAGCTGGCTAATGTGCACGAAAGAATTTATAATGTGCCGAACATTTTTCATACATGTGTTTCAAAGCATAGGATCTTCTAAAAAATACTGTAAAATGTAGGAGAGGCCTCTTTATGACGTGAATGATTTTAACAGAATTTTTATTGTCTTACAGTCATTTAATTTCTAGGACATGAACTTTCTTAATGTTCCATAGCTAATTTAATTTTACCTGGTTTTAGCTGTCATGCGTTTTTAATGACTAAATTTGCAAAATGTATCACAGCGAAGGAATTTTTTTTAACATTAAAAAAAGCCCTACACTCTTGCTAAGAGCTATAATGCTCAAGTGACAATGATAAATGAGAGTGTATTCCTGAAGATGTAATTAATCTGCAGCAGGGTCAGAACAGCTCCTTAGGTAAATGAAACTAAATCAGCTGTGTAGCCTATAATTAACTTACAACCATATTAGCCCAAGTGTAATATTATTCATTATATATGTAAGGTATTATTTTCTCCATATGAAAGTTGTAATTTGGTAAGTAATGATTAACAATTCATCTTAATACTTTAGTCATATTATCATAATATAATTGTCATACATGTTCATTTTGTTCCATTTACCATTTCCATGTGAGAGGAAGAAGTAAACATGTATCCTTTACATTGTATGCAGAGCAATGAAAAACTTGAAAATAAAGCCTGGTTTCTTGTGATTAGCTTAATTACCTCTGACAGCTAATGTGGCAGGTTTATTTCAGATCCTTTGAGGATGTGGAGGCAGCTGCAGTATATCCTAAGCCAAAAGCAGAGGTATAGCATTCAGTCTGCAGTGAGTACCTGTTAGAACAGAAAAATTCAAAAGGAATAGAGAAAAGAATTTGCCCCTTTCAAACCTATGCAAGTTTTTATTCCATAATGACTATTTCATATGGAGCACCAAATTTATGGCAAGTTTAGGCACCCAATGATTGCTATGAATATTAGTTAACTAAGCTGATTTTGTGCAAAGTAAGGGTGCCTTGAGACATACTCAAGAATATTTTTAGAAAGTGAGAAAAAATATGAGGCTAAGTACAGACCTAAAACATGTTTTAGTCATAACAGCTTGAGATTTACATGACCTAAATCCTGTTCATGCTGGTTAAAGCTGAAAGGAAGCCCCATTTTCATTCATACAGCTGATCCGGGGTGTCTCTGTCTTCAGACTGGATTTAGGAGCTGAACATTATCAGTGCCACGATACTTTTTGCCTCTTTCTTGTCTTCAACTCGGTTCTTTTCTAGCTGACACTGTCTAAATTTCATTTCCCTCTTCTGTTTTGGGGTCTGCTTGCCTCACCTAACCTGGTGGAAAAACTGGCTGCCTGAAATTCTGGATCCATAGTGGAAAGACACACTCTTACCTTCCAGTTCCCACAGAAAAATCTATGGGGGTTATTTAAAAGTTCTGGACATGCACTCAAGAAAGACAGCATGACTGGTGCTCAGTATGAAGTGAGAATGAAGAATCTTGTTCAAAATTGCTAAGAATTTTAAGAATGCAGTGATAGAGAATACAACCAACTATGAGGAGTCTGTCCTGAGGCAGGGCATGGCGTGAGTGCTCAGGTTCCAGGGCTGTGGAGCTGTCTCTGCATGAACTCAATTTGGACTGCTTCAGAACAGGCCTGAGCTACAGTCACCTCAGAGCACAGCAGTGATGCTGATGAGGAAATACGTTCCCTATCATAAAAAACAAGTTCTATTATGAGAAGGGGGAAGAGGGTACTTTAAAGGCAAGGCTAAAATAGTGCCCACTAGAAGTGATTTAGAAATAATTTGGACGGCCTTTCACAAAAAAAAAAAAAACCAAAAACTCAAAATTTATTAAGATGGTTAGGGGGGAAAAAAAGAAGAAGATTGTTGGGAAGAAAAAATAAAGAAGATGGTTGGGTTGCATATCCATATGCAAGTAACATTCCTTGGTGGTATCAATATTAGTAAAGCATCACAGTAAATGATATTTTCTCCAAAGAACCTTGCCGTCTAACTGAGTTGATACGACAAACTATGAAAAATATCTACTTACAAGAACTATTCTTTAATAAAATGAAGTTGTTATTTCTGACATGTAAACATTTTTACAGAAAAAAGACTTACTGGATAAAAAACAGACTAACAAGTTAAAAAGAATATGTGTTTTTGCTGAAATAGATTATGCATAACCAACAGTCTTTGGGCTGAAAAACAATAGCAAATGTTTGTTCCTTGGTAATGTTGGGTGTCCCAACACAGATCGGAAGAGATCTATTCTGGTTGTACTAATTCAGTAACCCAGGTTGATACAACTTTCCTCATATGGAATATCTCCCTTTATAATGGCAAAGGGGGTGAGGAAATGGTTAACCCAATACTAACTTTTAAAGATTTTTGCTCAAAATTGACACTAATGATTCATACTTGTATTTGATTGCTAAAGGATGTCCGTAGCCACGTATAACTTCAAGAGCAGGGAAGTTTATTTTACCATGTACCCATTAGAACAAAAAACACAATATTGGAGATTGGAGGACATGTCTAATGATTGTCAGAGTCACCTTCCTTGGTTAGAAAATACTTAATCTCTGCCCGGCACTCAGTACACTCATGACTCGTGACCTAATCAAAGGCATTAACTAACCCTAAGGTCTCAGTACACAATGGTCCAAGTCCACATGCTATGACATTGTCACGCTTGTCTCTTTTGGGGAGGTGATAACAGTGGTCTATATCAATTCTCTCCATGGCCTCTATTAAGTTACAGATTTAGGACAAAAAAATTAAAAAAATAATGTCAGCCCTCTCACGCAATATTTGATGATGGATCAGGAACAAAATAAATACTCCCAAAAAGAGACAGAGAGGGAGTGTCCCAAAAGGCCCTGATTTGTTACATTTCTTAAATTCTACTGGCCAGTGTAAAGATTCCAGCTCTTGAGATGTGCAGAAGCAGATTAAGCCTTTAATTTTGTATCTTGAGGCTTCGTTGTGCATTGTTTCTCAGAGTTCCTTTGCTTTAGTCCGCTTAATTATCCTCTCTTGACACATCTGATATAGGCATCTCATAGTACATGTCCTTTTTGAGAAAATTTGTTTTCTGCTCAGACTGTTGAGGCTCTATGGCTTATCTGAAATCTTAAAGGTTCAAAAATCTCTTTTGGTAACTTTTATTTTGACAGGGCATTTAAACATCTTAGTTCACTTCTTTTCTGTTTCATTTTAGTCAACACCGTGGTCCAATACCCATATCCATAGTTAATTTTATTTGAGGATCTTTCCCTGACATAGATGTAGAAGGACAAACTTCATCCTTAATCTTTTTTTTTTTCCTGAGTTATCTTTTACAGTTGAACAAATTACCTGTGGTGTATCATGTAGTGGCCAACTCTTCTCTAATGCACCTTAATCTTTCAGACACTCTAACAATGGAAATGCATTATGTCCTTGTCTTGAGGTATTTAATCACACAAAGGTTTCTAGTAATAGGTATAAATCCATACCTTATTTTCTTCGTGAAAGCTAAGTTTTAATCTACTTTTATTTCTCTAAAGGTGTCCCAACTTTAGCTTTTACTGTATAAGGCTAAGGAAAAGTTTCCTCTTCCAGGCCTAATAAATTCTTTCTATATTTTATTTTGTTCATACTTATAAACTCCTGTTAGTTTTGTAGTTTTTTTCTTGGACTACCTTGCCAAATACCACTAGAGACAAGCTGGGTACACTGAGTCCATTTTTTCAACCTCTTTTCCTAGAGATAAAGATATTTAGGTACATAACATGGCTTATCATCTTTCTTCCAACTGATCATAACTTTCTCACTCTGGACCACCCTGGACCCAACAGTCAAGCCAGTATTTTTTTTTTTTTTTTTTTGCATATTTCCTTTTTCATCATGATAGCATCCTTCTATACCAAACCAATTTCTGTTACAATGTAGTAGCAAAAACCTCTCCACATTCTGCGTGGACTAAAGGTCACAATAGTTTATTTTTTATTCAAGCTATATTGCCAGAATTGTCTGATATACCTTATACTCGTTCATGGACCCACAATTGGATTCTGTCTTCACAGCCCCACAATTCGTGGAGAATAACATACTCTGTATTCTCTGTATTCAAGGTGTCACATGGCACTGACATGTATTATTTGGGTTAATTTTTTTTTTTTTTCTGAAGCAAGGAACATGCTACTCTTGATTTCTGAGACTATCTAGACAGAAGAGAACTGAAATATAGGCGCAAATAGCCCCAATGAATACCAAAGGATGCACAGAAAAGCATAGAAAAATAAAACAACATTTTACAGGAAGACTGACAAAGAAATAAAATGGTTAGCAATAGAGGGAGGTTGAAGAGGGTGGCAATAAAAAGGAGGAAGTAGTAGCAGGTATAAAGAAAATGGGAGTGTTTAAAAAACTGTTTAAAGAAAAAAATTGGCACTGACATGAAGAAGCATCTGACAGAAAAAATACAAGTGGGAGTGAATGAGAAGGAAAATTGACATTTGGGAGGAAGCCTAGAAAGCAGAGCAAGAGAAATAACTGATTTACAGGGAAAAACACAGTGTGATGGGCCTGGAAAGCAAAGATTGATTTCTATAAAAGCGAAAACAACACTGCTAAGGATTTTAACACTCTGTCCTAGAAGAATTTTCTTATAAAAAATATACAGCATGTCATATTTTTATCATTACTATTAGCCAGACCACACTATTTCTGACTATTTGTATAATTACAATTGTGATTGGTTTAACTTAGATATTTTTCCTTTGTAAAATTATAACAACTGTTTTTATGTAAAAACTGAATTTTGACTTGCATTTCTAACAGTAATATGCAAAAAATATAAGAATATAAGATGTTACTGACATTTTTATGAACAAAATAAGGGAATATTTAAATATGTGTTAATATTTTTATGATTTGAATGAAAGAATAATTCATTTTCCATTATTGGAATGAAGTCGTATTCTAGATGTATTCACTTTGTTCTATAATCGATGTGAATCTTGATAAAAATATCTTCAAGGTTACTGAATACCACTGTGGTTCTACTAAGTATTTGAAAACATAAAATGAAAGAAAATTAAACTGTGTAATTTTTCCTTTTTTCTTTGCAGATAGAGTCTCACTGTGTCACCCTAAGTAGAGCGCTGTGGCGTCACAGCAACCTCAAACTCTTAGGCTTAAGCAATTCTCTTGCCTCAGCCTCCCAGGTAGCTGGGACTACAGGCTCCTGCCACTATGCCCTGCTATAAATGGTGTAATTCTTATTAGATAAGAAACTAAACGCTCCTGTTAGTTTTTGCATTCACTTTTTTCGTGGAATACCTTGCCAAATACCACTAGAGGCAACCTATGTGCACTAAGTCCATATTTTCAACATCTTTTCCTAGAGATAAAGATATTTAGGTTTATAATTTATGTATTTTATCTTTTCAGTAAGTATAATAAAAAGTAAAGTTTATATTTTCAGAAATTGCCTTTACTTAGATCTCAAGGGGCATAAATAGTAAGATTTCTTATAACCAGATCATTCTCAAAAGTTTCTTTCTACTGTTCTTCTAAAATTTCCTAAGTATATGTTACTTTTACATAACAAATGATTGTCTCATAACTGTAAATCAGGGAATATTTTTAGTTATGATAATTTGTATTCTCATAATTAATGACTGAATTCTAGAAAAGCAAAAAATATAAACTAATAGCAATGTAATATATTTCTCTGCTCCCGAGCCCCCAGGGCCATGAACCTACACCAGTTCATGTTCTTTAAAAGCTGTCACACAGGGAGAGGTGAGCGTGAGCCAGTGAGCAAAGCTTCATTTGTGTTTACAGCCGCTCCTCATCACTGGCATCACTGCCTGAGCTTTGCCTTCTGTTGGGTTTCAGTGGCCTTAGGTTCTCACAGAAGTATGTACCCTACTGTAAACTTCTCGTGCAAGGGACTGAGGTTGTGTGCTGCTTATGAGAATCTAATGCCTGCTGATGTGAGGTGGAGCTGAGGCTTTAATGCTAGTACTGGGGAGTGACCGCAAATACAGATTATTATTAGCAGAGAAGTTTGACTTCAGAGAGACCATAATAAATCAATTCCTTTAAACTAATGTCCGTGAAACCAGTCCCTGGTGCCAAAATGTTGGGGACCACTGATACATTTAATAACTCATGAAAGTGAAATTTCAGTTCATTTAATCATATATTATCATTGTTAAATTATTTTTTAGATATATGCGACATACTCCATTTTCTAAATTTCCATCTGTTCTTTGTTTCAAAATATCATTCAGCTCCTATGGAAATTCTTTTAGTATATGCAGGTATCTGGAAAGTAGCTCTTGCTCTAGAATTTTTAAACAATCGACACCTGAGTTAACAAAGTCTCAATTTCTAAATTTATGGCCATAACAATGTTATTATTTATTGCCCTTATATGTTTGCAAGTTACTCTGTGCTAGATTCTTTCCACATAGTATTTCATTTAATTATCTATACACCACTGTGAACATATCACTACTATTTTGTTTTCTTTTGAGACAGTCTCATTTTGTCATCCTCGATAGAGTGCAATGATATCATAGCTCACAGCAACTTCAAACTCTTGGGCTCAAGTGATTCTCTTGCCTCTGCCTCCCAAGTAGCTGGGACTACAGGTGCCCATCACAATGCCTGGCTATTTTTAGAGATGAGGTCTTGCTCTGGCTGGTCTTGAACCTGTGAGCTCAGGCAATCCACCTGCCTCAGCCTCCAAGAGTGCTAGGATTATATTCAGTACCTTTCTTGTCTCATTACACTGAAAAGAAAACTGAAGTTCAGAGAGTAATCATTTCAAATTTGCAGCTGGTATTGAGAGGGAAATATCAAAATACAACACTGTTTCATTCATTGAGGTAAGTTTTTATAAACATGTTCTTTATACTTGCTATAGTATTAATAAAATAGATATTTGTTCATCAATATGTATTTAGAAATATCTCAATTTCGAATAGTTTTGAGATAGAATAAAAAATGACATGGAGAAGTAATATATTACACACCAAGTGCGAAACTAGCTGACATACCAAGACAGATTTTTTTCTCAAAATTACTAAACGGCTCAAATGAACCTATATACATTTTTCAAAGGTATCTCAGCAAAGTTTGCTGAAACACAACTCCCTATGATCCTTGTACACAGATTTAGGAGCCGCATGGCTTTAGATATAAGGCATTTCTTTGAATAATAATAGATAAAGTCTCCAAAGTCCTCTGGTGACTGAGCTTGCAATTTGCTGGAAGACCGGGGCACAGTTAAAGTCTCAGGCAAATATTCGCACTTGACACCCTTCCCAAAAGAGAATCCTTGAATTATGTGCTAAGACCACTGGCAGGCAGAAGTGTCATATTCATATTTAAATGTCTGAATATTTTGCTTCTGCAGGGGCAGGCAGCTACAGGGTGGTTCAGGTGACCAGGCAAAGTAGCAACATGCAAAACTAGTAAAATAATACAAAAAATCTCTTTCTCTAGGATCATTTAAGAGTGTAGGTATTAAAAAGGAAAATACAGTGTCACTGTGTTTTCTGGACAAGAAGAACGAAGTGAGTAAAGTTATGAAGGGGAGAATACAGACAGTACAAGTTTGTTTAGTAGAAGGTGACCACCGGGCTTGTAGAAGGCTCTTGCAGAGAAGATGATCTTATGAGAGTCGGGAAAGAGCAGTATGCAGCACCTTGTAAACAATATAAGGATATTGGAGATTAAGGATGGTTAACCAGGAACCACTGGACGATTTGGGGAAAGCAATTCATCATTTAAAAGGAATAGCATTTTAGGAAAAATAATCTGACAGCGTCCAGAGGATTTATTTAAATTTGATAAAAACAGAGGTGGAAAGGCCAATAACAGATTTGGAAAGACAGCACAGGTCTTGTGATTGAGATGGTAATGTAATGAAATAGTATAAGATTATTTGTTAGGGAATATTAGATATCTAAAAGTGCTAAGGACAAAAGAAACAAATGGAGTACTTGGTAATGAATTTGGCATTGAGATTGAGATTTCTATTAATATGACATCACAGCATCCTCTGCTTTACTGTTTTCAACTTGGAATGCTGGTCTGGAACAGACAAGAAAGAGTGTCAGCGATATAAATTCAGAGTAGATTGATGGAAGTGATTGGTAAAGGCTACAGAATCTAAAATAAAGTAGTCTAGAAATGAGTCAGATAGTTCATCGTTTACATGATTTGGGAACGTTCTGGATTAGGTTGCTTCTATGTAGCTCTCTACAAATAACTATTGCTTTTTCTTTCTAAATAAAGGCTTTTACAACACATAAATTTTACTTTTAGAAGTGCTGTTGAGTACACGTACTCGTGGGACCATCTCCATGACATTTCATCTGTTTATTAGTTGTTTATCCTCCATCGGCTCAGTTCATTTCTGTTCCATTTGTTGTGTTATACAAGTAGTAGGATATGTGGACTACAGTGCTAATTTTTTATTTTGGTTCTAAGACATTACCAAATCTTTTCATGCCGTTTTGAAGCATTTCATGGTGACACAAACAAATTGGTATTGATAATGGATCTACATTTGTGAATAGTTTTCATTTCCAATTTGACTAATATACAATCATTATTATCACCATAATGCAACTGACATTCACATGAGTTGTTCCCCCCTCTTCCCAGTGAAGAAATTTCATAAATCTTTGAACATGGCATTATCTATCCTGTGAGTATGTATAAACAAATAAATAAATAAATGAAAAACCAGAATACTCTTTTTTTTTCTTATTATTTAATTGACACATAATAATTGTACAGATCGATGGGAGTACATAGTGGTTTTGCTACATCTGATATATAGTGATCACATCAGGGTAAATAACATACCCGTCATCTCAAACGTTTATTATTTCATGGCATTGGGAAAATTCAACACCTTCCTTCTAGCTATTTGAAACTACGTATTAATAACATATTGCTGTTAACTGTAGTCATCCTACATTGAGAGAGAACCATAGAACTTGTTCCTCCTATCTGGATGTAATTATGTATCCTTTATTAGACAATATTCTTATTTCTGTGTTTCTCAAAGCATAAATAATGCTTGTATATCTTTGTGGTCTGTCAAATGTCATGAAGCTGTCTGTTGGCCTCAGATGCAACCACAATGTAGGTTTGGTCATACACATTGCATAAATTTGAAAAGATCGATTACCATTTTCACAGATATTCTACCATACTATTGATAATCATTGATTTGAAAAGTTCTATCAATTCTAAAAATCAATGTTGATCAGTTTGTCTCAAAAATGTTCATATAACAGAGTAAATTTCCTATCAGCTAATATTTTCATATTATTTCTATGTTAATGCTTGCATAGTTTAAAAATATAGTTGGCATTGTTCCTATGTTTCATTTTATCCACAATTCATAAAAAGTGAAGCAAAAGCTTAAAATAAACCTCTGAATTACAAAAGTAATGATAAAAATCACTCAAATCGTCAACCAAACCACATTACAAATTTAAAAGGTATATTGTCAGATAAGCAAATTAAGAAGTGTGATAACTTTGCTCAAGCAGCCAACACAGAAAAAGCATGATAGGAATTATGAAGATAAATTTTTTTTTAATGAGATTTTACTGGATTGATGATTTTTTTAAACTTACCCCAGAGCTTTTTTGGATAGACATCTCTACCAATTGGGGCATGAACTTTGTTTAATTTTCAAACAGTGCAAAATAACCTCCCTGGTAAACCAATTGAGTTATTTCAGAACAACCATAATACAATGTTTACAAAATAAATTACTGTTTTTTTTGCCAAAGGCAGAGAAAAGACCAATAGCACTTCTAAGTCATCATTAAAATTGCATCTTTATAGTAAATATGTTACATGTTTCCGGAGAGTATTATAATATCATTTTCAAGGTTAATATTAAATATTATACCCAACAAGTAATATATGGGAATATTTCTTTATCACATGATGCTGTTGACTCTGGCATAATATCTGTTGCTCCTTGGATGATGAAGCACAGTGTCCGTACATAGTAATGAAATCTTTCACTTAGGTGAAGCCAGTGATGTGATGAGTCTACAATTGGTGGTATATAAATGAGAAAAATACTTTCAATGATTTCTTTTCTGCATTTCACATGAAAATTCATGTTGTAAGATGTTAGTCAAAACTATTTTGCAAAGAGCATGGTGAATTAAAAAGGTGTAATATGATACGTAATGAAAAGGCCTGAATATTACACCCGAAGGTGGTCACCCTGAAAGTCAGTCACATACCCTGTTCATTTAGTTAGTGGTAAAATATATACCTCCGGATCTTGATTAAGTGTTGAAGCAAATCAGTAGTATGAAGGTGAATAAAGGACACATACTAAGTGTAAACCATTTAGAGTCTTGTTTGAGGAATTGGGTAGAAATTTAGAACTGTGCTTTTCATTACTGAATTACCATGGCTGTCAAGACCAATGTGTATTACACGAATTTTTGAAATTAGAAATGAGATTTTTAAAAAACTTTGCAGACAAAAGTCGTAAGTTACTTATTTACTCAACTTTAATATCTCAGCATTTTTTTATTAAATAATAGCTGTGTACATTAATGCAATCATGGGGTACAATGTGCTGGTTTTATATACAATTTGAAATATTTTCATCAAACTGGTTAACATAGCCTTTTCTTCGTTATTGTGTTAAGATATTTATATTCTACACTTCATAATTTGAACATGTACCCTTGTAAAATACACCGTATTACCCAATTACCCTCCCTCCACTCATCCTCCCTCCCCCCCCTTCCCTCTCTTTCCTCTTCTTCCTGGGCTATAGTTGGGTTATAGCCTTCATATGAAAGCTGTAAATTGGTTTCATAGTAAGGCTGAGTACATTGGATACCTTTTCTTCCATTCTTGAGATACTTTGCTAAGAAGAATATGTTCCAGCTCCATCCATGTAAACAAAAAAGAGGTAAAGTCTCCATCTTTCTTTAAGGCTACATAATATTCCATGGTATACGTATACCACAATTTATGAGTCCATTCATGGGTCGATGGGCACTTTGGCTTCTTCCATGACTTAGCAATTATGAATTGTGCTGAAATAAACATTCTGGGGCAAAATCTTTGTTATAAAGTGATTTTGGTCTTCTGGATATACCTAGTAGACAAATTGAAGGATCAAATGGAAGATCTATTTTTAGATCCCTAAATGTTCTCCAAACATCTTTCCAAAAGAAATGTATTAGTTTGCATTCCCACCAGCAGTGCAGAAGTGTTCCCTCTTCTCCACATCCACACCAACATCTCTGGTTTGGGGATTGTGTGATGTGGGCTAATCTTACTGGGGTTAGATGATATTTCAAAGTGGTTTTGATTTGCATTTCTCTGATGATTAAGGATAATTAGCATTTTTTCATATGTCATGGCTGAGATGTCAGAAATCGAATTCATTAGCATTATTCTTAAAAAAATATGAAGGAAATAAGGTTTGTTTCCCATATAATTAACCCATTATGAGAATACAATTCAATTATTTTTAGTAAATCAATACACATGATTTACTAAACACAAAAGTTTTATTTTATTTTTTGCCTTATTTGTTCAGCTTTACTAATATTTACAATACTTCATATCTCTTATCTCATGCCTTATCACAAGGAAAACACAGCAGTATGACATTTGGTTCATTTCCCTCCCAGCTTTACTGAGGTAGAATTATTAGACCCAAACTGCATGTTTTTAGTGTTATTAGTGAGTTCGTACATATGCATACACTTGCATTACCATCACCAATATCAAGGTAATAAACAGATCCTTCACCTCCAAAAGTTTCTATGTATCTCTTTCTTTTGTTTTTGTTGTTTGGAGGTAAGAATACATAAGAGGAAGTCTACTCTCTTATCTAGTTTTCAAGTGTGCATAGTTTATTAACTATAGACATAGGGTTGTAAGCAGAAATCTGGTCCTTTCTCATATTTTATAACTGTCACTTTATACTCCCTGAACAATGACTCTCCAGATCCCACTTCTACCATCTTTTCGTACCAGCTCTTGGTAATTACAATTATTATACTATTTGTAAACATGTAACTGTTTCAGATGCCTCATATGAGAGGAATCATTCAATATTTGTCCTCTGTGTGTGACTTTATTTCATTTAGCATACTGTCCAGATCTATTTATTTTGTCACAAATGGTAAGATTCCCTTGTCCTTTAAGGCTGAATAATGTTCCAACGTGATACATATCACATTTTTTAAAATTTATCTGTTGATGGACATTGGGTTGTTTGTATATCTTGGCTACTGTTAGCAATGCTTCAGCCAACATGGTCTGAAGTTATACCTTGGAGATGTTGATTTCTGTTCTTTAGGATATATGCTGAAAATGAGATCTTCGGATTATATAGTAGTTCTATTTTTCTTCTTCTTCTTTTTGTTATTTTTATTATTATTTTTGAGGAACCACCTCTGTATTTTCTGTTATGGAAATTCCACCGCTACACACAGAATTTTAATTTCTCAACAGCCCGACCAACAGTGATGATTTTGATGGTAGTTGTTCTCACAGGTGTGAAGTGATATCTCATTGCAGCTGTGATTTGCATTTTCTACATGATTGCTAATGTTGAGAGTCTTTCCATAAACCTATGGCCATAATTATGTTTACTTTGGAGAAATGTCTGTTCAAGTTCTTTGTTCATCTTGAAATTATTTGCTTTTGCTGTTGCATTTTATGAATTGTAGGAGTTCCTCATATACTGTGAAAATGAACCACTTGTTAAATATATATTTTGCAAAGATTTTCTCCCATTCCAAGTATTGCCTTTTCATTTTCTTTATTGTTTCCTTTGCTATGCAGAAGCTTTTTAGTTTGACATGGTCCATTTGTTTGTGTTTGTTTGGATTGCCTGTGCTTTTGGTGCCATATCAAAAAATAACATTGACAAGACCAAAGTTAATAAGGCTTTTCTTATGTTTTCCTCTGACAAGTTTGAAGTTTCATATCTCACATTTAAGTCTTTATTACATTTTGAATTAATTTTTGTGTATGTATAAGAAAAAGTTCCAAATCTTTTTTAGTTTTTTTCATGTATGTAAAAATTATCTTTGAGATTTTGATGGGGATTGTACTGAAAATGTAGATTACTTGTAGCTAGTGTAAAAATTTAAAAAAATACTGCATTAAATCTTCTAATCCATGATCACAGAGATGGCTTTCCATTTGGTTGTGTCTTTTCTATGTCTTTCATTGGGTTTGTCTACTTTTTATCTTACAAATCTTGGATCTCCTTGGTTAGGTTTACTCTTATGTATTTTATGCCATTTAGTAATATCCTGAGTGAGACTGTTTCCTTAATTTCATATCTGAAGAGTTTGTTGCTGATGTATGGAAATGCAAATTCTTTTCTATGTTTATTATGTATTCTGCAACTCTATTCAATTTGTTTTTTAATTCTCTCTGTTTCGTTTTATAGTTTTTAAGGTTTTTCTGTATAGAAGATAATATCATCTGAAATAGAGATAATTTTGCTTTTTCCTATCCAGTTTAGATACTTATTTTTTTTATTCCTTGCTTAATTGCTATATCTGGAACTTGGAGTATTATGTTGAAAAGAAGTGGTAAGAGTGAGCTTCTTTGTCTTGTTTCAGAAATTAAGCTTTCAGCTTTCAATCTTGGACTGTGATTTTATTTGTGAGTGATTCCTGTATGACCATTATTCAGATGAGGCAATTTCCTTCTGTACCTAATTTATGCCTAATTTATTGATGTTTTTTTATCATGAAAGAGTGTCATGTTTTGTCAAATGCTTTTCCAGCATTTTTTAATATGATGTTGAAATTATTACCCTTTATTTTGCTAATGTTGTATATCATGTGATTTGAATATGGTGAACCATCTTTTCAGCTCAGGGATACATCTCACGTGGTCATGGTGCACGATTGTTTAATATACTGTTGAATTCTGTTTGTGAATATGTATTTGAGGACTTTTGCATCCAGGTTCATCAGAGATATAGTTTTTTTGTGGTACTATTGTCTGGCTTTAGTATCAAAGTGATGCTGACCTCATAAAATGAGTTCGAAAGTATTCTCTACCTCTTATTTTGGGAGAGAAGTTTTAAAAGGTTAGCATTAGTCTTTTCAAAATGTTCATAAAATTCACTTGTGAAAACCATCTGGTTCTGGACTTTTTCAATAGTATATTTTTGATTATTGACTCTATCCCTTTATTCCTGATCAGTCTTTATATGGCTTCAGTTTCTTCCAGATCCTGTCTCGATAAGTTGCTTCTTTCTAGGAATTTATCCATTCCTTCTTAATTAACAAATTGGTTAACAAATACTTGTTCATAAAAGTTCTTTATTCTCTTTAGTTCTATAACATCAGTTTTATTGTCTCCTTTTTCATATTTGATTTTGTTTGTTTGGGCTTTCTTTTTTTTTAGTTTGTCTTTACATAAGGGTTTATCAGTTATGTTTACATTTTTTTTTAAAAAAAGACCCCAACTCTTAGCTTAGTGTATATTTTTCGATTGTTTTATTTCATTTTTTTATATTCTAATCTTTAGTATTTTCTTCCTTCTGCTAACTCAAGGTTTAGTTTTTTTCTTTTCTAGTTTCATAAAGTATAATGGTAGGCTGTTTATTTGAGATATTTCATCTTTTTAAGGTGGTTCGATTGCTATAAACTTTGCTCTTAATTCTGCCTTTTCTATATCCCATAATCTTTTGTTGTTGTTGTTGTTGTATTCCAATGGAACTTTATTTACAAAACCAGTTGGTGGGCAGGATTTGGCCCACAGGCCTTAGAGTTTGTTAATAGACTGATGTAGATCATGACTAGCAGCCCTTAAAGTTATGTTGGGAGTCTGGCGCTGGGTGACAACACTTCCACTTAATTTAAACCTTTTCATGTGCTTCTGAACCACAAATACAAATTTTACAACCCTGACATCATGAATGAATGGCAACTATCTAGCCAGAGATTAGAAAGGGAATTCTCTCTGGAGTCTGAGACTAGACACATAGGGCTTCTCAATGTGTTATGTGTGTGTGTGTGTTTTGGATTTGCAAATTCAATATAACAGGGAGGCGCCTGTGGCTCAGTCAGTAGGGCTGCCAGCCCCATATACTGAGGGTGGTGGATTCAAACCCAGCCCCAGCCAAACTGCAACAAAACAATAGCCGGACATTGTGGTGGGTGCATGTAGTCCCAGCTACTCGGGAGGCTGAGGCAAGAGAATCACCTAAGCTGAAGAGCTGGAGGTTGCTGTGAGCTGTGATGCCACAGCACTCTACCGAGGGCAATATGCAACTCTGTCTCTGTTGCTGGGTTGGTGGCTGGAGTCGTGATATTAAAGAATCCATCATATCTCCTCCTATAGGAGAAGGGGGATTACCATCCTCGTTTACAGACCTCCTTCTAGCATCCTGATTGCTGTCAACAAACATATTCAGGAATGTCTTTAGTCCTGGTGCAGGATAAAAACCTTCAACTAATTTGCTGTTATCAAAAAGACTATAGGCACTATCCCGTATTGCCACAACACCACGACTCCGGCAGTATATATCAATGCAATACATGTTCCTAAAGGCCAGTCTAATGTGGATGGATGACTGTGGCAGAATAGAGAAGCATTGGTAGGCAGTGTTGGTTCTGTGGGTCAAGCCCAGCATCGGCACAGTGGGGAGTTTGTTGATGGCATTTAATGGAGCCTGAGTATCAAACAGTACCTGTAATATCTGAACCACATTTGGTGTTATGTTGAACATTTCTTGAAGTTGATGAAGAATGGTATTGTGACAGTTACTGCAACCTGAGTTTGGGCCAACAGTTCCCAAGGAAATGTGAAATTTCTGATGGATGGAGTTCCATTGTATACTAGTTGAACTTCCCTTGGAGGTTCCATAACACAAAATAAGTTTTCGGTAATTATAAACACGAACTTCTGTGAAAATATTTAGATGAGCAGGTATGTCTGGTAGAGAAGGTGCAAATTCCAACACACACTCATATAATCCTGCAATACTACTCCAGTCATTAAGAAACATTTCAACTACTTTTCTACCACCAACAGGTTCAGACAACAGATTTTCATATGTCAGGTAAACATGCCAGGATGGTCCTTTCTCCCTAGTAGAAATGCCATTAAGTGGACAGTTTATAAACACTAACTCTGCCACCCATATGTGGTTATTTCAACCTTGTAATCAGAAAGTGCAATCAAGAAAAGAGCAGTCCAGAGCCTTTTGTGTTTTTTTACTTACACCTTTACAGAGAGGAATTTTTAATAAGCGAATTGCGTGGCCGAAGCCATCACCTTCCACTTGCACTCCTTGATGTGGAATCTCCAGATTGGACAACTCCAACCAAAGCCCTACAAATGGCATATTTGTGTCACACATAGCAACAAAGTGAGCTAGAACTTTATTGAAGGCACACATTTCTCCCGATCGTTTGGTTTTCTTGGATTCTACTGGACATGGATCATCAGACAACTTGTGCTTGGTACCGGTTCTGGTCTGTTTCCCAGATTTTGTATGAAAAATCAAGCCTTGGACGTCTTCCTTGAACTGCTGCAGCAGCAGTGCCATGATAGGGCTGTCTTTTTGATCTATTGCATTCACAGACAGGAAGTAGTACTTGTATGACAGTTGTGTTGGTTTATTAGGAACCTCCAACATCTCCACAACAATGTCATATTGAGGAAGGCGGCTAAGTTTAATAAACAGCTTATTCTTAAGCTGTTTATTAAAGGTTTCCAATAGGATGTGTTGAGCAATTAGAAAGCTGCAATGTTTCACTGCTTATTGTAGGCAGATGTTTTATAGATTGTTTGCAACGTTGCTGTCGAAGCCAAAACTTAAGTTGCTGTATTCAGGGAATAATCCGTGTCATATCATCATTCACAGACTTCTCCATGTCATCCAGAGTGGCTTGGTCAAGTCCGTAAAGTGTCAATTGGAACATTCTAGAATGCAAATCTACAAAAATGTGCAGACACTCTGAATTACCACAGGGCTCCAAGATGGGAATAACAAGGGCTGAAAATGCAGTCTTTATGGAAGAGTTTTCATTGGCATTGAAGCCTCTAAGAATGGCCTTCAGTTCCTGAAGCTTCTGATGAGCTCTTGCATGGATACTGTCAATCAGGAGTTTTTCTATTGATAAGTGGTCAATCTTCATGGGTCTTTCTAATAATTTGGAATCAGAAGCTGGCAAATGAGGATCATGAAAAATCTGTAAAGATTTAAAGACATCATTCTCATCAATTTTAATTGTAACTTTATGAACAGATGCTATCCCTGTTTTTCTCCCAAGAACCTGTTGATTCCAAACTGAGAGGGAGAGGCACTTTCCAGCATGATACCTTACCACCTGCACAAGGTCTCCCCACCGCTCCCGGATTAACATGAGAGTTTGGGAATGTAACACTTCTAACTGAAGTGATAAGCAGAAAGAATGTAGGCAGTTGTACATGTCCTGAAGGGGTTTCTCATCAGCAAAAAGCCTAGACTGCACCAGCTGATGGATGAAGTTGATTTGCATACTATGAACCAAAGCTTGCCCATCTCCTGATTCCTTATCCTCAACTAGAATTTCTAGCTTGAGAAGGCGCCACGGAACATCAGGGTCATCTCCCATTACAGTCAAGGTGGCTTCAAATTCTCCAACTCGAAATTTCACCTGGCCATTTGCAACTGTAAGATTTGCTAACTGAGGAGGAAGATCTGTGGTTACAAGCCGATGTCTAAGAATCTGATTCAGCTGATGAAGTGTGGCTTGTTTTTCACTTTTCTTAATTGGGTCTGGAGGAATAATTTTATCCCTTATACAGGTTGGCAGCCATGGGTAAGATCCAGTAGTCAGTACATCAATAGCATATGGGATGGCAAAACTAGGCAGGCATGCATGGACCAGAGCATCTCTAGCTAATGAGGCCAGGTGATCAGCAGTGTCCACAAACAGGATGGCTTGCTGATCTAAAAAGCTTGAGATCATAGTCAACTCATTTTCAACAAAGGCACCAAGAGCATACATTGGGGAAAGAATAGTCTCTTCAATAGATGGTGCTGGGAAAACGCACATTTTTCCACTTTGCCAGCATCATTAGCCCATTTTACTAACGCTAACAATCGAACGAAGAGTTGGCTTGTCCGGCTAGCAAACTGCACTATTTCTATTTTCCTTTCCACATCAGATTTCCTTGGAAGTCAGTCTCCATGTAGCGATGAGCCCGCCTGCCCCAGGGACTGGAGCGAAGGGCAGGGGACGGTGAGGGGAGGGGGGGAAAGGGGCGGCAGCTGCGGAGGACCTGCACCTCCGCAACTGCTCAGAAGCCGCCCGGCCAGGCAGCTTCAACGTCCATGTTGACTGCCCAAAGCGGAAGTCGTTAGGCAAAGCGGAAAGGGAACCTGCAGGGGGGTATATCCCATAATCTTAAGCATGATGTTTTCATTTTTGTTTGTCTCAAGATGTTTTCTAATTTTCTGTTTGATTTCTTTTTTGATTTTTTTTGATTTCTTTTTTGACTCAATAGTTATAATTCACATGTGAATTTTTTTTTTTTTTTAATTGTTGGGGATTCATTGAGGGTACAAGAAACCATGTTATACTGGTTGCATTTGTTGGGTAAAGTCCCTCTTACAATCGAGTTTTG
>CAUYRH010077906.1:0-34754 GCA_963574655.1 Perodicticus potto
TAAAAGGCATTAGACAGTGCTTGAAGTTGAGTGGAACAGACAAGGTATCATCTTTTAAGTTTCTAAAAATCAGTTAAGAAGATTTTCTGCTGGAAATCACAGATTACCCAACCATTAATTACATAATCCATAAAGACATTCAAATATCTCACAAAACAAGAAGGCTGAAAGTAGGGGATTCTAGAGATGGTGCCCAGTGACCTAAGAATGTTCTTCTCTGCCATCCTCAGAATGTCGGCTATTGTTCTCTAGGCAGACTGCTTCACAGTCATAAGACTGCTGCATCTTTGTACATTCAAGGCAGAAAGAAGGCAAAAGCCTCCCCAAAACACACCCTTTAGACTTCCCCTCATATCTCACTGGTCAAAACTACCCAGAACTAGGTCACATCAACCATTAATGAAGGAGGATGAGCTTACATTCTTCTTTAAGATGAGTGAGAGCTCATGCCCGGTCTGGAGGGAAAACCCACTTTTGTTGAAATACTACTAGAAAAAAAATCAAGGTTCTTTAAATTGCCATATAAACTACAAAAAACCGGGGAAATGACAGTAGTAACTAGTCATATCTGCTTCTATTTTGAAGTTATTCATTGGACTTTAGTGGTTGCAGAATCTTAGGAATGCATTGAGATTGTGGTGGTAGGCTGAGAAAGTATCAGAACCACATGCAGATTCAGCTCTTCTGAGTTGCGAGATAGTCATCTTAAACATTTTCTTTCTTTCTTTTTTCTTGGTTGTCATTGTTGTTTAGCAGGCCCGGCCTGGGTTCGAACCCACCAGCCCCAGTGTATGTGACTGGTGCCGTAATCATTGAGCTACAGGTGCCGAGCCCATCTTGAATATTTTCAAGGATAGTAGCATCCCTATTACCAAAGAGCAGCTGCTTTATTAGTTACTTAACAGTATCATACTTTAAGGAAGTGAAGAAAATCACTTGGGAAAGAGAGGAGTTCCCCCAGTATGCCAGAAGTAACAGGTTTATTATTGTTCTATCTAAAAATGTTTGACAGGTGTATAGTGAAGGTTGATTACATATAAAGTAATATTATGTGTACAATCAAATTTATCTACTGACAAAATCTATATCACTATATATTATATGGATATATGATAGCCATAATTATATGGTACCACTTAGCCCTTAAGCAATGGTAATAATATGATCACAAAAATAGATGTATGAATTAGTATTCATTTTGCACAAGGTAGGCTAGGGTTAATGGAGATAAATGTTGATGGGGAGGGAAGATAGGAAGAAGTTAGGGTAAGTGAGAGAAGATTGAGCAATTAAGGAAGTTAATCCCAGAGTAGTAGGAAGACTCCTCAGGGCATCTGAAGTGCTGCATGTCACTATCTTCTGCTATAGAGATCATCCATGGTCTGATATTCTGCAAAATCCTGGTCACACCCCCTATTTTATTCCTTTCTCCCATTTCTTCCTAACTTCCTTTGACATTGTGTCCTTTGAAATTCAGGATCCATCATCAATAAGCAGTGCTATATCTTCAGCCTTCTCCAAAGGTTCCCCTCTCTTTCTTGATTTATTCAATTGGTGTCTCTTAAGCTTACTCCTATACTATCAAGAGGTATGATGTTTTTTCTTCCATTTCATTTGGGGCTGGAGTAGGAGTATGTGTCTTCTCTGCTTTTTGTCACCATGTTCACAGCATTCTTACTCCCTTGTCCCTAAAAAAACCCAACTCAGATGTGAATCTCAGGTCTTCAGACTATATCACCTACTACCACATTATTGCTTCTGTCTGCTAGCCTTGCCTGGGATACTGTCCTCCATTTCTTTTCTTCATTATATTTCCTTTCTGCAGAATCTGAACATTTTATTTTTTTAAACTTCACTCTTATTGAGGTCTAATTAACAGATCAAAATGTTCAAAGTATTCTAATATGATGTTTTGACATACATATGCCTTGTGAAATGATTACCACAGTCAAACTTATTAACATATCCATCATGTCACCTAGTTACTGTCTTCTTCTTCTTCTTCGTCTTCATCTTCGTCTTCTTCTTCTTCTTCTTTTATGACTCTATCTCACTCTGTTGCCCTGGCTGGAGTGCTGTGGCATCATCATAGCTCACCATAACCTCAATTTTGGACTCAAGCTATCTTCTTACCTCAGCCTTCCAAGTAGCTAGAACTAAAGGCACATGCCACAATGCTCACCTAATTTTTCTTCTATTTTTAGTAGCGATTGGGTCTTCCTCTTGCTCAGGCTGGTCTTGAACTCCTGAGCTCAAGCAATCTATTCTCCTCAGCCTCCTAAAGCGCTAGGATTAGAGGTGTGAACCACCACACCCGACTTGGAAGTCATAAATTTGTGCTTAATTGTAAATTCTCATGTATAGAACCTGACTATTTTCCTTACCAAAAAAACCAAGTATCTTCTCCTTAAATTAAGGCTAGGGTGATAGTGATTGTTATAATTCAGTAAATATCAATAAATTATTGAATGCCAGACTCTGGGCTCAGCGTTTTCACACATTTGTTCACTTAATCTTCCCAACAGTCCTGTAAGGCAGGTAGTGTTCCCTTAATTTATAGGTAGAAACTGAGAAACAGAGAATTCTTAATTTTTTTTTTTTTTTGCAGTTTTTTTTTCTTTTTTTTTGGCCAGGGCTGGATTTGAACCTGCCACCTCTGGCATATGGGGCCGGTGCTTACTCCTTTGAGCCACAGGCGCCACCCCAGAATTTTTAATTTTTAACAAACCCCTTTCATATAAACTTTATACAACTTTTGTTTCAATTAGAATAACTTAAAAACTCTGATTTGAATAGTCAAAGACAAAAAAGGACACGTGCAGATGGACTGAACTAAATAAATCATGTGCACTTGAGGAATGCTGTCTTATGAAAGACAATGTGTCAATGGCTACAGTGGATTTATTCTGCAAGTGGCTTCTTCATGACACCAGAGACTCAGAGCAATGTCAGGGCAATGTAGCCAACAGACAACCAGTACCATTAGGGGACATGTGGGTAGAAGGGGGTGGGTGAGAAAGCAGGAAGGAACACCTGCTTATTGTTAGATACAGCATAGTTCTAAAATTAGCTTGTTTAGCTTTGTTTACTCCCAACTTTGTATTTTTAAACCTATAAGAAAATCAAAATAGTACAGTGAACAACGTACTATTCACATAGATTTAAAAGTTGTTAACAATTTCCCATAATTGCTTCTGTCTCTTTATATATTTATAATTTTTCTTTGGCTGATTCATTTTAAAAGTTAGTTGTAGACATCCCTGATGCTTTTGCATGTATCTCTCAAGAACATAGTCATTCTATATAATAACGATTCAGTTATTACACTTAAATTTTTATTATCTAAATTTTCAAACCTCCCAATTATCCCAGTAATAGCCTTTATAGATCATTTTCCCCTCTGATTGAGGATCCAATTACAGATCCTCCCTTGCATTTAGTTTTCAAATTTCTTTAGTCTCCTTACTCGAGAACACTTGCCCATCCTTCTTTGTCTTTCATGACATTGATCTCAGAGAAGAGTCCAGGCCAGTTGTTTTCTAGGCTGTTCTTCAGTATGGATTAACTTGATTTTTCTGTCATAATTAATTTCACATCAAACATTTTTGACAGGAATACTACATAGACGATGTTGAGATTAGTTCTAACAAATATTCTTGATAAATGTATTAATGAATATTTTTCATTTCAGTAAAGTACATGATTACATGTATATTTTCAATATGTATTTTCTTTGCTTATAATCCAGTTTTATTCATAAATGTTAAATAACAGATGAAATGCTATATAGTACTGTCATAAATAAAAAATCTTTTGTAGATTAGCAGATTACTTATTTTCATAGACAAATTTTAAAATTAAGAATGATGAAGCCTAAAATGTGTGAATGTAATTGGCTTAAAAATTTGTGTATTTATTGTTTACAAGACTGATAAATGTACTGTATTACGTCTGTCCAGGTGATATTAAGATTCTAGTAATGAGATTCTAGTAATATGAACTCTTTTCAATAAATCCTAATAAGTCTTTTCTGGAAAGAAAAATTAAATAATGAGGTGTTTGGTGAGAATTGACAAAATTGTTGGTTTATAGAAACAGGAATTAGAGAAAAGTCTCCTGAAATAGGCTCAAACATTGTAAATGTTCATAATATTTATTTACAATTTTTAAATTCATCTGTTATAATAACTGTGGTTTTTTTATTGAGTGTGGCCAGATCTTTTACATATATCTCCTCCAGTTAGCACAGCAACTTCAAGGGGAAGGTATAATTATCAACATTTTATGGATTGGAAACAAAGGAGATTTTAACAATTATATTAAATCCCTTTGGTTTTTTCAGTCCACACAAATGCTGTATTTTATTGCCGGGATTGATGCTGTAGTATATTGTGAATTCCACGGTTGTGTGTCTGCTTGTGTGTGCCTTGTATGTCTATGCTTTTTTTATGAACGAAGAGAAGAAAAAAATTAAATTTACATCTTAGTAAAACTGGTTTTTTCTGTCTTCCCTAGTAAAGTCTTTTATGCTCTGGACAGAACTTTGAGGCTAGTCTTATTTTTTGTGTTTATCATTTTATTTTTTCAGTAAAAATTGTTAATTTGATGTACTGTAAACAGTTATGCCAGCAGCCAAGATGGCTAAGAAAGGAAGCTGTTGTTTACATCTCTTCTTTAATGGGTGTTATGTTTGCTTTGGCTAAATTGCCACTTTGGCAAATTATCTTTTTTTTTAATGTCACACTTTTCTATGTAAAAAGTGTTATATAAGTCTAAGTAAGTGAAAAACTAATTTTAACTTCCCCTGCATTTTAAGACAATTCTGAAATGAACATTGCTATATAAATATTTTCAAAATAATCTAAAGTTCAATTCATAATAGTATTAAAGTGGATATTTAAGGTAGGAAGTCCGTACAGTAAGCTCTCTTATCATTGGTGCTCCGTTGTCAAAAGGTTCTCAGAAGAATGAGAACCTTTACAATAGGAATAATTTTTAGTTTAAATCACCACCAGCAATCTAACTTTAATTTCTTTTTTTCCTTCCTTCCTCCCTCCTTCCCTCTTTACTTCCTTCCCTCCTTCCCTTACTTTTTTCTTTACTTTTTTGAGACAGGGTCTCACTCTTTTTCCCAGGCTAAAGTGGAGTGGCATTATCATAGCTCACTGTAACCTCAAACTTCTGGGCTCAAGCAGTCCTCCGGCCTTAGCTTCCTAAAGTAGCTGGAACTAAAGGCAGCCTCCACTGCACTTGGCTAATTTTTCTATTTTTAGTATAGACAGGGGTCTCACTCTTGGTCAGTGTGTTCTTAAACTCCTGAGCTCAAGTGATCCTCCCACATGTTCTTGGCCCACCAGAGTGCTAGGATTACAGATGTGAGTCAACACACCAGCCAATTTTTACATCTTGTTACTTTTAGTATAACTTTTCTATGCCCTAATGTATTAGAGTAACCGGATTTGTAGAATGAAAAGAAAAATGCAGTGTGTGAACAAGGTTTACTTGAATATTGCCACTAAGAGAGGATTTCTCCAAATGTCTGGCTAAGCAATCTGACAGATGCAGTACTGGAAAGAAAAGGACTTCTGGACATGCACTTGTGCCCAAGGGATCACAGAGAAAACCAGAGTTTAATGTGTAATGCATGTGCTATGATTGGATTCACTTATTTAATGTGATGATATAAAACTGTGATAAGAGGCGGGCAAAATGCGGTGTCAACTTCAAAACAAAGTGTGGTGATCTGCCTTGTTTTCAACTTGTTGCTATCTGATGAAAACACTTTCCACAAGCAAAACTGATGAGCAGATGGTGCTAATAAGGCCAATTAAGTACTAAGCTTCTGGAAATGTTTTTGTTGAGTGACATCTTCAGACTGGTTTCTGCTAACATGCATCTTAAGCCATGTGTTTCTAAGGGGCAATAACATTCATACTTATGGTCACTGGAATTTTCATTTTCAAGAATACAGACTCAGACAAGACAACAAGACAAATGAAGACCCTTTGCCCCAATTCCAAAGTAATTGGAATTTTCACAATATGTGAAATTGAGTGATGAGATTCTGCCCCTTTTGAAGTTCTGGCAGGGCTTGGTGTAGGTCACTGGTCTCCAGTAACTAGTGCATGAAGAAATTTTCTCTGGTCTGCAATTACAAGAGAAATACAACAAATTAAAATAAAAGAAAAAAAAGAAAAAGAAAAAATGGCAAAGAAAAGAAACAAAGAAATAGATTTTGGGAGGTGCTTTTTCCCTCTTAACTTTTACTTTTTTTCTGGTAGTTTGAAAGTTATCCTTTTATTAATTTTTATTTATATATCATATTATATTTGGATATTAGGTAAACAAAATTGAATTAATCATAGACATATTGTCAACACTGGTTCATGAATTACTTTTCCTTGTTTTCTTTTACTTTTTATTTTATTTTTAAAAATTAGTTTTATTGGGGCAGCGCCTGTGGCTCAGAGTGGGGCGCCGTCCCCATATACCAAGGGTGGCAGGTTCGAACCTGGCCTCCGCCAAACTGCAACAAAAATAGCTGGACGTTGTGGCAGGCGCCTGTAGTCCCAGCTACTTGGGGGGCTGAGACAAGAGAAGTGCCTAAGCCCAAGAGCTGGAAGTTGCTGTGAGCTGTGATGCCACAGCACTCTACCGTGGACAACAAAGTGAGGCTCTGTCTCTAAAAAACAAAAGTTAGTTTTATTTAACCTCTCCCTGCTAAAAGACAGTTATGATAAATACCCACTAAAGCCAAGAATCAAATTACTACTGATAATTTACATCTATCTATAGATTCTTTCCTTACTTTCCTTCCTGCCTCCCCTCCACAAAGCCTGTGAGGCAACCACTATCCTGAATTCTATATTTATCATTCCCAAGGTTTTAAAAACATAAAAATATATTTTATAATTATGTTTTAAAACATTTAAAATAATTTTATCACAAGCACCTGCATAATTAAATGTTACATATTTTAGTTTTGCATATTCTTGTATTTTAAGGAAAGAGCTTTATAGAAAGAGAATCATACAATAACAAAATACATATTTATAAAGAGGATATTAAAAAGAACTTTTTTTTCATTTGACATTATGTTACTAATATTAATCTATGTCTTGTAGGGAGTCAAGGTTCCCTTTTCATTGCTGCAAGAATAAACTGTAATTTACCCTTGGATATCTAGGTTGTTTCCAGTGTTCTGCTTTTATGGACATGGCTGCTACCAACTTTCTAATGGCTTATCTTCTGAAGCCTGGACAGAAGAATTTACCTGTAATATACTCAAAGAGCCTAAGTCCTGCATTTTAAGATAAGTATGCTTAACTTTGCAAGATGATGCCAAATTGTTTTCTAAAGTGGTCTATAGTTTTATAAAATAATGCAAAATTGTTTGTCAAGTAGTTGTATTGAGTTACATTCCTTCCAGCAATGAATAAGAGATCCTGTTGATTGACATATGCTCCTATATACTTAACTTTGTATTTTCTAGAAATAACTAAAATATTTAATAAAATAAGAACCATACCACTTTGCTTGCCAGTCCATTTTTTTACATTGTCTTCATTCTAGTTTCATCTTTTTGTTTTCTCAGTGTAAACAGATGACATTGAGTTTTTTAGTCAATAGTTAGATTTACTAAAAAAATATAGCAACTTTGCTTACCATTTCTTCTGGGAGCCATGCCTCTTCTTCTTCTTTTTTTTTAAGAGACAGAATCTCACTCTGTTGCCCTCAGTAGAGTGCTGTAGCATCACAGCTCACAACAACCTCCAGGTCTTGGGCTTAGGCGATTCTCTTGCCTCAGCCTCCTGAGTAGTTGGGACTATAGGTGCCTGCCACAATGCCCGGCCACTTTTTTCTTTGTTGTTGCAGTTTGGCCGGGGTCAGGTTCGAACCCGCCACCCTCGGTATATGGGGCTGGCGCCCTACTCACTGAGCCACAGGTGCCACGCCACGCTTCTTCTTGATTGATTGTTTTTCTTTCTCAATGGTCCTTTAATAATTTTTTCAGTGAAGGTCCATAGGTAACAAACACACTCTGTTTGTATGTGTTCTGGTTATCTGTTGCTGTACAACAAATCACCCAACACCTAACTGGCTTGTAACGTTTTGCTCACAAATCTGTGGTTTGGACAGAGGTTGGTGGGGAGGATTTGTCTCTACTCCGTATGGTATCAGCTTGGGTAGCTTAAGTGAGTAATGAAGGAACTGTGTCCAAAATAATTCACTCACATGGCTGGCCAGTGGGGGTGGCTGTCTGCTGGGAACTCAGGGTTGAAATCTGGAGCTCTGGGTTCCTCTTCATATTAGGTTCTCCATGGCCAACTCACAGCATGTCTGTGTTCCAAGGGCAAACATCTCAAGAGAGAATAAAGTGGTAAATGATCATCTTTTGTGACCTGGCCTCAGAAGTCACATTAGCACTTCTACTGCACTCTTCTTGTCACAAAGGCCCACCTAGTATCAAGGAGAGGGACAATAGACTTTACTTCCCAAAGAGTTATTTGATAAGAAATTTTATTGTGGTCATTTAAAAATAAGGATTTATGCTTTTAATTAATTTATTTAAGTTCTAGAAAATTCTTACTTTATCTAGTCTACATTTCTAGAGCTTCTATTAATGTATAAAGGGAATTGCCAATGCATCCACCCATATCTCTTAATTTCTCTTGTATTTTTCCATCTCCTTTTTACATGTGCTATGCTCTGAGTTGATTTTCAAGTGTTTTTCCATTTAAAAGAAAATTTAGGCCAGGTGTGGTGGCTCATACCTGTAATCCTAGCACTCTGGGAGGCTGAGGTGGGAGGATTATTTGAAGCTAAGAGTGTTGAAATCAGCCTGAGCAAGAGGGAGACCCTCTACTAAAAAATTGAAAAATTAGCTGGGCATCATGGCAAGCACCTGTAGTTCCAGCTACTCGGGAGACTGGGGCAGGAGGATCACTTAAACTCAGGAGTTCAAGACCAGCCTGAGCAAGAGAGAGACCAGTCTCTACTAAAACTAGAAAAATTAGCCAGGTGTTGTGGCAGGAGCCGGTAGTCCCAGCTACTCAGGAAGCGAAGGCAGGAGGACTACTTCAACCCAGAAGTCTGAGGTTCCTGTGAGCTGGGCTGACGCCATGGCTCTCCAGCCTGGGCAACAGACAGAATGAGGCTCTGTCTCAAAAAAAAAAAAAAAAAAATGAGAAAAAGAAGATGTAGGTTGGGCATGGTGCTTCCTACTCATAATCCTGGCACTCCGGGAAGCCAAGGCAAGAGGATTGCTTAAAACCAGGAGTTTGAGACCATCTTGAGCAACATAGTTATACCCCTGTCTTTATGAAAATTAAAAAACAATTAGCCAAGCCTGGTGGCACACACCTGTGGTCCCAGCTACTCAGGAGGCTAAGGTAGGAGGATTGCTTAAGCTGGGAGTTCAAGGTTGCCATGAGCTAAGATGGCACCACTGCACTACAGTCTGGGTAGCAGAGTAAGACTCAGTCTCAGAAGGAAGAAAGGAAGGAAAGAAGGAAGTTAGTTTAGTGGCTATATTTTTAGGATTTCTAGTTGGGTCTTTAAAAAAATATCTGTCTATTTGTGTTTAAACTCTTTCTATGTTTTGTTTTGTAGTCTTCTCCCCACTCTTTTATTGGTGCTATTCTTTTCATTATCCCTTTGAGGATATCTAACATGCTTATTTTCAAACACTTTTCCAATTATGCTAATATTTTTGTTCCTTTGGGGGTGAATTCTTCCATTAGTTGCATCTGGTGGTGGTTCTTACAGTAACAGTTAGTCTTACATTTTTTTTCATTATTACAAGTTCATATTCAATTAACCTCCTTTAATAAGAGGAATCTTATTTAACCTCCTTTTTTTTTTTTTTGAGACAGAGCCTCAAGCTGTCACCCTGGATAGAGTGCTGTGGCATTACAGCTCACAGCAACCTCCAACTCCTGGGCTCAAGCGAGTCTCCTGCCACCGCCTCCCAAGTAATTGGGACTACAGGCGCCTGCCACAACGCCCGGCCATTTTTCGGTTGCAGCCGTCATTGTTTGGCGGGCCCGGGCTGGATTCGAACCCACCAGCTCAGGTGTACGTGGCTGGCGCCTTAGCCCGTTGAGCCACAGGCACTGAGCCTTAACCTTCTTTTTGAGTTAATCCTTTTCTAAAGTTTTGGTGTTGATACCACCTCTCCCCCACCTCAAGTCTCCTAGTTTAGAACATGATTTTATATTGTAAATCAGGGCTCTCTTTCCTAAGCAGGCCTTCACCAGGCCTCTAAACTTGTGACTCTGGCTGTTATGACTTTAGCCCTGAAGTCCTATATTTGATAAAGTAAGTCTGCTATCATCCTCAGAAGTAAGTAAAGGACTCAATTCTCGTATATTTGTACCATCTGAATTTCTAGAAGTTACTGCTTGTTTCCAGTGTGAGAGCCCAGTCGATCTGAAGCTTCAGACCCTGCTTACTTCCATTCCATTTTAGAGATTTTACATAATGTTTATATTTCTTTAACCTTTGCTTACAGTGGAACTAGAGTACTATTAACACTGAAGACATCCCATTAGCTTCTGTAGTGAGTGTTGTGTTAAATGAAATTATATGAGTTAAGGTTAAAGAATTGTCCTTTATTTTGAGATATATAACCTTTATTTTTGTATTAAAATGTCTTATTACAAAAGCGATGGTAGTTATATTTCATAGTATCCTTTCTTGCCAATTAAGGAGATGCCAATCTTGTGTTAGGCCCCCAAATGGTTCTGAAAGCAAAATTAGGGAACCACTGACTAAGCATTCATAGGTACTATGGAGCAAAGCTGTATTGTATGACTACCATTCATTTATCAAAGTGCTTTTGTAGGCTCGGCGCCTGTGGCTCAATGGGCTAAGGTGCCAGCCACGTACACCTGAGCTGGTGGGTTCGAATCCAGCCTGGGCCTGCCAAACAACAATGACGGCTGCAACCAAAAAAAAAAAAAAAAAAAAATGGCCGGGCGTTGTGGCAGGCACCTGTAGTCCCAGCTACTTGGGAGGCAGAGGCAGGAGACTCGCTTGAGCCCAGGAGTTGGAGGTTGCTGTGAGCTGTGATGCCACAGCACTCTATCCAGGGTGACAGCTTGAGGCTTTGTCTCAAAAAAAAAAAAACAAAAAAAAACAAAAACAAAGTGCTTTTGTAGCATATTTAAAAGGTATACAGTCCTGTTGTAGATGCTGAGAGTGATATAATTAAAAAACGTAAATTTCTTCTCCTTCTGGAGATTAAAGAAAAAACAAGAAAAGAAAATAGTGACTAATTCTCACATAAATTAGATTTAATTTTGACCAAAGTACATTATTTGACAAATAATTTTTAATTCAACTTGTTAATATGTTGTTTAGGATATTGCATCCTCATTTATAAGTGAAATATGTTTGTATGTCTATTGGTACACTTTCTATGTGCTACATACTCCATATATTCTTGTATTCCAGATCAAGGGATCAAGGACCACATCTAAGTCATATCCTAAATGCCTAACCATATTGAATACTATGGCTATATCATTCTGCTTTTTCTCCTTCTCATCATGAAACTACAAAACACCACAAAGAAGACTAAAAATTGGCCCTTTCCACAAAGAACTCACAATATAGTTAGACAGATGAGCTACATGGAGGAAAGATTCCTAGCACTGCAAGGTAGCACATGATTAACTTGCAATGAGTGATACAGAGAATAAGAGAGAGAAATCACTAAGGAAGTGAGATCTTAGCTGTGCCTGACATATGTGGATTCTCTGGGCAGCCTAATAATATAGTGCTTCCTCATACTCACAATATTTAAATATTTAAGAGGGCAAAATAATAAAGGATGCCTAGCGGTGGCTGTGCTAACCCTTCCCTCTTTTATCCAGAAGTGCTCTGCTTCAGCAAAAACTTGTGTGTTCCACTCAGTAATACAAAAGTTCAACAGTTTCTTAGATCTACCTTCCCTTGAGGTTAGGTAATTTTTTTTGTCATATGAACATGAGCCTTATTCTAAGCTGCTTATCAAAATATTTCTTCCAACAATGGTATTCTACCAGAGATATTTTAATGCCTCAGTAATGCTTTAGCAGACCTTAAAGTTTGGTAGTACAAACCTGCTGTACCGGAAGGACAATAGGATTTTAGTAAGGAAGAGCATTCCAGAAAGGGGAAATCACATAAGTAAAGGTAGGTATTTTTAAAAGTTTTAAAATTGTACTAGTATTTGTAATAATTGATCATTGATTTTTCAAGCTAAGACATTTTTAATGGGCAAATCATAAGAACAGTAATTTCAGAGAGCTGATTATTAATTTTAGTTGTATTACTACAACTTTATCATATCGAGCTATACTTCCAAAGTTGTTAATAGATGTGTCACTTTGCTAGGACTGTCATAACAAAGCACTATGAACTGGTAGCTTAAACAACAGGAATTTATCATCTCACAGTTCTGGCAAGGGTTACGGTTAGGTTCCTTCTGAGGGCTGTGAGGGAAGGATCTGTTCCAGGTCTTTCTCCTTGACTTAATGGATGGCCTTCTTCATGTACTGTCATGTTCTGCATAACAACATTTTTGGTGATGATGGACCACGAATATGGTGATGGTTCCATGAGATTATAATACTGTATTTTTACAATACCCTTTCTATGTTTCAATATGTGGAGACAGAAAAATACTTACTACTGTGTTTCAGTTGCCCACGGTATTTAGTACAGTCACATGCTGTACAGGTTTGTAGCCCAGGAGCAATAGGCTATACCATACAACCTGTGTGTGCAGTGGCTTATACTATGTGGATGTGTGTAAGTACAATCTATGTTTGCATAACCATAAAATTGCCTGATGCTGCATTTCTGAGAAGATATCCTTCTTGTTAAGTAATACATGACTGTGTATGTAGTGTTCTCCTTGTATGTGTGCATCTCCAAATTTCCTTTTTAAAATAAGGTAGCCATCATATTGGGTTAGGGCTCACCCTAATGAGTCAATCACCTCTAAAAGATTCTATCTCCAAATAAGGTCTCATTCTAAAGTACTGGGAGTTAGAACTGGGACACAATTTACTGTTTTGTTTATTAATATGAAAGTTAATAGTGAGCCACTTGAAAGAGTTCAGAGTACTTGGTTCAAATTCCCAGAAAGAAAAGTTAGGGAAGGGGGAGAAAGGAGTAATGGGAAAAAAGAAGTTTAATAATAGACATCTATAATTTTTCCCAACATGGAATTGTTTTCTCCTTTTTTGGTAATATCACCTTGATTTTGTTCCATGTGGTCCAAAGAGGGTCTGAAATGGAGTATTCCATGTTCCTGTGCCGAGTTATTGAAGTAGAGATAGCTACGTGACCTTGGATGTGCCAATCTTAATATTTGGGCCTTTTATAGGGTCTTTTGTTGGAGCTCTTTTCTTCTTTAAGTTTAAAAAATTTTTACCTAGTTGTGTCCCACAGCCAGGAGGTGTGCCATCTATTCTTACATTATGCCCATTTGGTGAAAGCACATCAATCACCCTCCTGCCTCTGTGTTAGAGCTCCTAAGAGAAGTGTGGTCTATCTCTTAGTGTTGCTTGTGACTAACTATGCCACCTCTTAAACACAGAAGGGAAGGTAGAACTGAAAGATGGAGAGAAGCGGAATTATAACAACATCATTTTGAGTTCTTAGATTCAGCCATGCTTATAATTCATCCTTTGAACTTCCAAGTTGTCTGAGCTGATGAATTGCCTTTTCGGTTTAGGTCAGGCTCACGTTATTTGTAACCAAGAGTTTTTAACAGATGATCATTCAGATTTTGAAGAAAGATAACAGGAAGTAGGTAATTAGAGAAGTGAAGTAATTTATTATATGCTTCAAGCAAGTGCACTAATAAAAGGGTTATTCTATGTCTTCCCCAAATGAGCAAATGTACGGTCACCCCTCATTTTCTCTTTCACTGATTGCCTAAGGGCCTCACTAGTTTTTACTCTTTAAACAGGTTATATCCTAAAAATTTGTATAAAAGGTGAGTTCAGAATACATTTTCCCATAGAAATAACATTACACAAGGTGGTTACATACCTAAGCTACCGAACAAAAATCTTTTAAATCTGTAAGGCAGCTGAACTGGGGAGAGAGATAGTATAATGTGCCTGGATAAGAATTAGGTCCTGGATCCATACTATCTGGGTTCAAATCCCAGCTCTACAGGTTATATTTGTCCTCTTGCACGTTACTTTATTTCTTTGTATATCAATAACACAAGATATTTGGAAAATCCCCCAAATTTGCAAACTAAATAACAAACTTCTAAATAGCTTCTAGCTTAATGTTAGAGCTGGTCGAGGCTTTGATGTGCTGAAGTATCAGATGAAGGAAGTAGCATTTATATGTGTGGGACATTTTAAAGTCATGCTTTAAAAGTGTGTACATAACGCTGGGCATGATGGCTCATGCCTATAATCTTAGCACTTTGGGAGGCCGAAGTGGGTGGATCGTTTGAGCTCATAAGTTTAAGACCAGCCTAAGCAAGAGTGAGACCCTTGTCTCTACTAAAAGTGAAAAACTGAGGCAAGAGGATCACTTTAGTCCAAGAGTTTGATGTTGCTGTGACCTATGATGCCACAGCACTCTCCCAGGGCAACAAAGTAAGAGTCTGTCTCAAAAAAAAAAAAAGTTTGTACATAGTTTTGTTTTTTTTTTCGTTTTTATTATTTTTGAGATGGGGTGTCACTGTTGCCCTGGCTGGTCTTGAACTCCTGAACTCAAGTGATCTACCTACCTAAGCCTTCTGAATAGCTGGAACAATAGGCACACACCACTACATCCAGCCTGTACATAAATCTTGGAATACAATTTTCTTTGTACATAAATTTATACAAAAAAATTTGTGCATAAATTTATTTATGGCTTGGCGCCTATAGCACGGTGGTTATGGCACCAGCCACATACACCCAGGCTGGTGAGTTTGAACCCAGCCCAGGACAGCTAAACAACGACAACTGCAAAAAAAATAGCAGGGCATAGTGGTGGGTGCCTGTACTCCCAGCTACTTGGGAGGCTGAGGTAAGAGAATCTCTTACACCCGAGTTTGAGGTTGCTGTGAGCTGTGATGTGACAGCACTCTACTGAGAGCGACACAGTGAGACTCTGTCTCAAAAAAAAATTGTTTTTTAATTTATATTTGCTTTCAAATGAAAAAAGGCATTATCTAAGGGTAATTTTCCTAGGAGAAAGCATATTGACAGAAATTACCTCTGTATTTTATGAAATTTAACTATAAAAGTTTGTCATTCATAATTAATAGAAGTTTGGAGATAATCAAATCATGATTTTACAGATGAGGCAAACAAGACCCATAGCCGGGTTGTATCAGAGATAAAACTAGAACCCAAATATCCAGACTCCCATTTCAGTACTTTTCCTACTACCCTAAGTTTATGTAAATAATTTGGCCTTATGGGTCTTTTAAAGAGGTCTTCCCATCAACAATCCTAAATGCACATGCATATAACAGAACTTCAAAATACATTAAACAAAAAGTTATAAAATTGCAAAGAAAAATAGATAAATCCATAATTATGGTCAGAGATTTCCACAATCCTCTCCCAATAATTTATAGAACAAATAGATATGAAGGGTATAGAAAATTTCAGACATACTGACCTGATATATATAATATAGAAAACAAAAAAAGAGAGAAAAATTAATAAATACAAAAGTTAGATCTCTAAAAAGAACAATAAAGTGGATAAGTCTTTAGTCAGACTGATCAGAGGAAAAAAGAGAAAGAAAAAATTAAAATACTAGGAATGAGAGAGGAGGCATCACTACAGTCATTCAAAGGTTAATAATGGAGTATTATGAAGAAATTTATACCAATAAATTTAATAACCAAGATGAAATGGACAAATTCCTTAAAATATACAAACTACCAAATTTTACTCGAGAAGAAATAGGTCACTGGAATGGTTCTGTGACTATCTATGACTAAATTTGTGGTTAAAAACCTTCCTGAAGAGAAAACTCCAGGTGCATATCACTTTATTAGTTACCTTTACTAAACATTTAAAGCAGAAATAATAACAATTCTATATACACTTTTCCAGATAATGGAAAAGAGAAAAAAAAACCAAACTTGATCTATAAGGCCAGTAATATGCTGATACCAACGCTAGAAAAAAACATTGCAAGAGAAGAAAACTGTGGACGTGTATCCCTCATGAACATAGATACAAAAATTCTGAACACAATATTAGAAAATTGATATATAAAAAGTTTAATACATTATGACCAAGTGAAATGTATCCTAGGAATATAAAGTTGGTTTTGCATTTGAAAAACCTCAATGTTATTTATCACACTAAGAGATCAAAAAAGAAAAATCATATGATTATCCCAATAGAGGCACAAAACTTTTGATAAAATTCAATATTCATCGAAAACAAAGCAAAACAAATCTCCCAGAAAACTAGGAATAGAAGGAAAATTTCTCACTCTGATAAAGGACATCTACAAAAACCTCTACAGCTAATATGATACTTTGTGAAAAAGTGAATATATTCCTTCTAAGATTGGGAACAAAGCTAGGATGTCTACATTCACATCCTCTGCTTAACATTGTTCTAATGTATTTAGCCAGTATAATAAGCCAAAAAAAAAAAAAAAATTAAAAGGCAGACAGTTTGGAAACAAAAAATTAAAACTCCTTCTTTTTATATAACATGATTGTTTATCATGAAAATCCTAAGGACTCTTAAGAAAGCAACTAGAACTAATAAATGAATTTAGTAATATATTCCAGGTTACAAAACCAATATTCAAAAATCAACTGTATGTCTATATACTTCAACAAACTATCAGAAATTGAGATTAAAAATGTCATTTAAAATGGCATCAAAAACTAAGAAATTTAAAAATATAGCATATAAAAATCTTAATTTTATATTAAATATTGAAAAGGTGCCCAAGTTTTATTGAAAACTATAAAATATTGCTGTGAGAAATTAAAGCAGACAGAAATAAATGGAGATATTTACAGTGTCCAAAGTTCAGAATATTCAATAATATTAAGATGTTAATTTCCCCTTAAGTGATCTATTTATTCAATGCAATACCAATCACAATTATCAAAAGGCTTTTTTGGAGGGGGTAGAATTTGGTAGGCTGATTCTATAATTTACATGGAAATACAAAAGATCTACAATAGCCAAAACAACTTTGAAAAAGAAGAACAAATTGGAGATCTTATAATACCAGATATCAGGCTCGACGCCTGTGGCTCAACGGGCTAAGGCGCCAGCAATGTACACCTGAGCTGATGGGTTTGAATCCAGCTGGGGCCCACCAAACAACAGTGACGACTCAACCAAAAAATGGCCGGGCGTTGTGGTGGGCACCTGTAGTCCCAGCTTCTTGGGAGGCTGAGGCAGGAGACTCGTTTGAGCCCAGGAATTGGAGGTTGCTGTGAGCTGTGATGCCACAGCACTCTATCCAGGGTGACAGCTTGAGGCTCTGTCTCAAAAAAAAAAAAATAATACCAGATGTCAAATGATAGTTAAGAAGTCTGTGTTATTGATATAAAGATATACATGTAGATAAGGGAGAGGAATAGAGAATTTGGAAGTTGACTCAGATGAACATGATCAATTGATTTTGACAAAGGTGCTTTTCAGTGGGAAAAGTATAATCTTTTCAATGAGTGATAACAGAACAAATGGATAGCAATTTAACACAAGACAAAACAAAAGAATCTTCCCTCTAAACTCACACATATACAAAAATTGACATCAAATGGATTATGCTCTCTAATCTAAGAGCTAAAACAATGAAACTTCTACAAGAAAACATGGTACAATATATACCATGGAATACTATGCAGCCTTAAAGAAAGATGGAGACTTTACCTCTTTTGTGTTTACATGGATGGAGCTGGAACATATTCTTCTTAGCAAAGTATCTCAAGAATGGAAGAAAAACTATCCAATGTACTCAGCCCTACTATGAAACTAATTTAAAGGTTTCATATGAAGGCTATAACCCACCTATAGCACAAGAATATGGGAAGGGAGAGGAAGGGGAGGTTGGGCTGGAGGGAGGATAATTGGTGGGGCCACACCTATGGTGCATCTTAGAAGGGTACAGGCGAAACTTACTAAATGCGGAATACAAATGTCTTCATACAATAACTAAGAAAATGCCATGAAGGGTATGTTAAATAGTTTGATGAAAAAATTTCAGATTGTATATGAAGCCAGCACATTGTACCCCTTGATTGCACTAATGTATGCAGCTACGATTTAATAAAAAATAAATAAATAAATAATTAAAAAAAAAACGAAAGACTGAAGAAAGAAACTGCAAAGACACAAACAAACGCAAATATATCATGCATGGATTGGTAGAATCAACATTGTTAAAATGTCCATGATACACAAAGTGACTTCCAAATTCAGTTCAGTCTCCATCAGAACACCAACATCATCTTTCACAGATCCAGAAAAAAACAATTCTGTGCTCTTTTTTGGAACTCGAAAAGAGCCTGAATAGCCATGGCAACCTTCAGCAAAAGGAACAAATCTGGGGGCATCACATTACCAAACATCAAACCATACTACAAGGCTGTAGTAATCAAAACCTCATGGTATTAGTACAAAAATAGAGATATAGACCAATGGAACAGATCAGAAAACCCAGATATAAAAGTACCCACATAGAGCCAACTGGTCTTTGACAAAGCAGACAATAATATACATTGGGGAAAAGATTCTCTGTTTAATAAATGGTGCTGGAATTAAATAGCCACATGCAGAACAATGTAATAAGATCTATATCCTTCACCACTCAAAAAATTAATTCAAGATGGATAAAATACTTAAATGTAAGATGTGAAATCATAAGAATGCTAGAAGAAAATGTTGGAAAAATTCTTTTTTCTAGATGTCAGCCTCGGCAAACATTTATGAAGCAGTTCCCAATGACAATAAATGAATAAAAATGAACAAATGAACAAATAAATGAATGGGTCTTGATTAAGGTAAATAGCTTCTGCACAACCAGGGAAATAATCAACAGAGCAAATAGACAACCTACACATAATGGGAGAAAATACTCTCAAGCTATAATCGAATAAAGGGCAAATAACCAGAATCTACCAAGAACTCAAGCAAATTAGCAAGAAAAGAGTCAAACAACCCCATTAAAAAGTGGGTAAAACACATGAAGCTTTTCAAAAGCAGCTTTTTAAAAGAAGATAAATGGCCAATAATCATATGAAAAAATGCTCAACGTCACTAATCATCAGGGAAATGCAAATTATAATCACAATGAGATCACCTTATCCCTGTTAGAATGTCTTTTATTAAAAAGTTCAAAAACAGGCTTGGCGCCTGTGGCTCAACGGGCTAAGGTGCCAGCCATGTACACCTGAGCTGGCGGGTTTGAATCCAGCCTGGGCCCGCCAAAAAATGACTGGGCGTTGTGGCAGGCACCTGTAGTCCCAGCTACTCGGGAGGCAGAGGCAAGAGACTCACTTGAGCCCAGGAATTGAAAGTTGCTGTGAGCTGTGATGCCACAGCACTCTATCCAGGGTGACAGCTTGAGGCTCTGTCTCAAAAAAAAAATTAATTAATTAAAAAAAAAAGTTCAAAAACAATACATGCTGGTGCACATGCAGAGAGAAAGGAACATTTACACTGCTAGTGGGACTGAAAATCAGAATAACCTCTATCACAAATTGTGTTGAGACTTTCTGAAGAACTGAAAGCAGACCTGCCATTTGATCTAACAATCCCACTACTGGCTATTTACATAAAGGAAAATAAGTCATTTTGTCAAAAGGACACCTACATTCACATGTTTATTGCAACACAAGTCACAATTGCAAAGATGTGGAATCGACCCAAGTGCCCATCAATTCATGAATAGATTAACAAAATGTGGTATATGTATACCATGGAATACCACTCAAGGATGAAGGGTGACTTAACGCCTTTTGCAATAATTTGGATGGAAATGGAGACCATTATCCTAAGTGAAATACCTAAAGAATGGGAAAACAAACACCACATGTACTCACTATTAAATTGGAACTAAGTGATGAGCACACATGTTACAGAGGGAGGGAAAAACTCAATTAAAACAAGGAGAGGGGATAGGAGGGAGGAAGATAACCCCAAACCTACCTAATGGGTACAATGAACACTATCTGGGTGACGGGCACACTTACATCACCAACTCAAGCATTACAAAGATGATCCATGTAACCAAAGGCATTTATACCCCCTTAATACTGTAAAATAAAAAGCCCAGGTGAATGTATTTTTATAATTTAGTATACACACAATGGAATACTATTCACCTTTTTAAAAAACAGGAAATTCTGTTACTTACAACAACATACGTGAACCTTGAGGACATTATAGTAAGTGAAATAACCCTGGCAGAGAGACACAAATACCACACGACTTCATTTACTTGTGGAATCTAAAACTTGTAGGAGCAGAGAATAAGTGGTGGTTACTAGAAGTAGATGGGGCAGGGTATTGGATGGGTAACTGGGAGATGTTGGTTAAAGAATACAAAGCTTTGTTAGAAAGGAGGAAAAAGTCATAGTATGTGTTGTATATTTCAAAATAGCTTGCCCATCAACCCATGAAGGGATTAACAAATTGTTGTATATGTACACCATGGAATACTATGCAGCCATAAAAAAGATGGAGACTTCACATCTTGTATGTTTACCTGGATGGATCTGGAATGTATTCTTCTTAGTAAAGTATCTCAAGAATGGAAAAAAAAGTATCCAATATACTCAATACTATTATGAAATCAATATATGATCACCTACATACTCATATGAATGGCAAAACATAACTATAGTCCAGAAAGTAGATGGGAAGAGGAGAGAGAGGGAAGGGGAGGGAGGATATGGGAGGAGGGAGGACATTTTGGGGGACCTCACCTAATGGCAATGATGCAATGGTACATTTCAAAACTATCAAGGAATGAGTATAATTATGATGGACGCGTTACTTAGTTGAATGTAAGCATTTCACATTGTATTTTGAAGCAGTACCCTGAACCCCACAAAAGCATCAAAGTACAAAGTTATGATTTAATAAAAATAATAAAATAAATACATAATAAATAAATATTTAAAAGAGAATAAAAACAAAAAATAAACAAAATAACTAAAAGAGAGGATTTTAAACATTCCCACCACAATGAAATGATAGATATTTGAGGGAATGGGTATGTTAATTAGCCTGATTTGATCATTCCACAATGTATACTTATACCAAAACATCTCATTGTACCCCATAAATAAATACAATTATTGTCTTTTTTTTTTTTTTTTTTGCAGTTTTTTCTGTCCGGGGCTGGGTTTTAACCTGCCACCTCTGGCATATGGGCCGGTGCCCTACTCTTTTGAGCCACAGGTGCCACCCACCTAGTTTTTTTAAATACAGGTTTTCCAAGAACCTTTTGAAGACCCCTTATATTTCAATTGTTTCCAACTTTAGGCTACCACAAAATAATGTTTCTATAAACTTTCCTGTACAAGTTATTATGATGACATTTGTTCATTTCTCTTGGATAAATCCTAGGAGTGAAACTGGGGGGTAATGGAAAGTATATGTTTAACGTTATAAGAAAATGCAAACTGTTTTCCAGAGTGGCTATCCTACTTTACATTCCCTCCAGCAACGTATGAGAATTTCAGCTGGTCAACATTTTCACCAGGGCTTTTCTGTCTTTAGCTGGAGCTATTCTAGTAGCTGTGTAGGGATATTTCATTGTTTTAATTTGCATTTCCCTAATGACTAATGATGTGGAATATTTTTTCATGTACTCATTTGCCACCTGTGTCTCTTCTCTGGTGAGGCATTTGTTCAATTCCTTTGCTCAGTCTATTAAATAGAGTTTTCATCGTCTTATTATGACTGGTAAGAGAGTTTTATATATTCTGGATATAAGTCCTTTATCAGACAATGTGTTTTGCAAATACTTATTCTCAGTTGATTTCTTGACTTTTTATTCACTTCACAGTGTCTTTTGAAGAGCAGTGTTTTTAATTCTGATGAAGTTCAACTTATCATTTTTGTTTTATAATTTGTATTCATTTTTGTATCCTAGTTAAGAGATCTTTGTCAAAGAAGGTCATTAAAAGTTTGTCCTGTGTTTTCATCTAGAAGTTTTATGATTTTGGCTCTTATGAAAGGGTCTGTGAACAAAATTTCAAATTAATTTTTGTATATGATATGAGATAATTGTCAAAAGTCATTCTTAAATGAATATCCTATTGTTATAGTACATTTATGTAATGATTATCATTTCCTCCATTGGATTGCCTTGAAAATTACATTGAAAATTAGTTCAAACCCAGCCCTAGACAAAATAATAATAATAATAATAATAAAATAAAATAAACTAGGTATAGATTTCAAATTTTTTTCCACCAAAACAAATTTTCACAAACTTGTTATAACATATATGAACAAGATCTAGTTGAGGCACTAAGGAGGATAAGATTCAAGTGTGAAAAGAACCCATATCAGAGGAACATAAGTTCTACTAAAGTTGAAGCAAGAATGGGCATCTAAATTTATGGTAAAGCTTGGGCAGAAGACTGGTGAAATCATTGATGCTTTATGAAAAATATGGCCCAAAGAAATCAGGACTTTATAAATGGATAACTTGTTTCAAGAAGGGATGAGAAGATAAAGACCACAGCAGCAGACCTTCCATGCAAATTTTCAAGGAAAAAAGTAATGTCATTAATGTCCTAACTGAAGAGGACTGACAATGAACAGCACAAACCATAGCCAACACCATGGACATCTCAGTTGGCTTAGTTTACACAGTTCCGACTGAAAGATTAAAGTTGAGCAAACTTTCCACTTGATGAATGCCAAAACTTTTGCACCTAGATCAGCTGTGGACAGTAGAAATTTCTATATCAAGATCCTGAGGCATTCCTTTGAAGAACTGCAACAGGAGATGAAACATGGCCTTACCAGTACCATCCTGACAACAAAGCACAATCAAAGCAATGGCTACTAAGAGGGGAAAGTGGTTCAGTCAAAGTAAAAGCAGACTAGTAAAGAGCAAAGGTCACAGTGACTGGTTTTTGGGATGCTCAAGGCATTTTGCTTGTTGAACTCTTAAAGGACAAAAGCAAAATAATATCTGCTTATTATTAGAGTGTTCTGGAAAGTTAGCCAAAGTTTTAGCAGAAAAATGGCCAGGAACTTCACCAGAGAGTTCTCCATCAGGACACTTCTACTCATTTCTCTCATTATACAAGGATAATTTTCTGAGAGTTTTGATGGGAAATCAATGGGCATCCTCCCCATAGTCCTGATTTGGTTTCTGGACTTAGTTTTTCTTCCTTAATCTTAAAAACTCTTTAAAGGACACTCACTTTTTCTTCAGTTAATAAAGTACAGAGATTTCATTGATATGATTAAATTCTCAGGACCTTCATTTCTTTAGGGAGGAACTAAATGTCTGGTATCATCACTCATAAAAGTAACTTGAACTTGATGGAGTTTATATTGAGAAATAGAAGTTTATATTTTTCATGTTTGTCATTTAATTCCACTTCTTGACAAACTTTTTGAAGTCTTCTCATACCATCAACCTGTGAGTGAGTAAACAGATTGAGGTATATATATGTTATGGATATACCATATACCATATTCATAACATGTATATAATTTTTACTAATTTTACTAATCAACAACAAAGAGGAATAAACTACAGATATACACAACAACATTGATTCTGGAAAACATTACAGGTAGTGAAAGAAACCACACACAAAAGACCACATATTGTATTATTTCATTATATAAAATGCTATAAAAAGCAAAGCTAAAGTGTTACCAAGTGATCAATGTTTTCCTGGGGGGTGGGGGAAAGGAATTATTAATAACTGCAAAGAAAGCATGGTAATGGAAACTTCTATATCATGATTGCCTTGGTGGTTATACTCTATCTCCAACTGTCCAAACTCAGTGAAGTATTTACTTAAACTTGATTAAATTATGTCACAATAAAACTAACAAAAACAATTTTTTAATAGTGAGAAAAAGAAGTGTAGGTGGTAAAAACCCTTCCAGTAACTCTACATTGTCCAAAGCAAAGTTTACTGAGTAAGCTATGTTAGCCATTTTTGTGATAGGCTAGAGAAGGGTTTTCCCAAGGCAGTGGGTGTGCAACAGAGGAAATATGGGACTTTTTGAAATCTCCATAGAGGCGTAGCAAAAGGAATACACTTATTTGGCACAGAGAGAGGGGGTGACTAAGGAAGTGTTGAGGATAAAGGGCTATTTTGAAAAGAACTCTCACATTAATCCTTTGTGATCTGGGCCTTGTCTATGTCTCCACCTCATTTTCCTACCCTCTCTCTCACTCTCTGTTTTTACTCTATTTCTTGGTCAGCTCTTTTTCAAGTTCCTTTGCACACTCCTCATAGATCCATGCTGGGTCCTCCCATTTTTTCACTTTACACTTTGTTCTCTCTAGATCAATCACTCACTTCCATGCTTTCCATGATTGTACCAATGATGACAAAGTCAGGAAAAGACTGAGAGATCATGAGTTTTGTTCATACTTTCAAAGTGTTCCTCTAAGGCAGTGAGTCTACCCACTTGAGTTGGGTTTTGGAATGGAGAAAGGAAAAAGAGGCACTTATGAAGAAAGGCAAAGGTGGGCAAACACAAGGTGGAGGAGCAGCATTTGTTGGTATTTCAGAGTTACTATCCTTCCAGACTTAGTAATGCTTCTTTGAAGCGTATAAGACACTTGACATCATTTGTTTATTATCTGTCTTCTGGGATGAACTGTACCCTCATTGAGGGTCTGTTGTCTTCAGTTCTGGAATCCCCAAAGGTGAGCAGGGTGCTTGGCACTTGGAAATCACTCAGTAAATACTCATTGCCTAAATAACTGCTCTACCTCTTACACTTTGTACTTCACCTAAGCTGAGCAATGTCCAGTACATTATTTCATGCCCCTGAATTTTTATTTTATTGTTTCCTTTGCTTAGAATACTCAATCTTCATTATTTTTTCCAACCCATCCTCCAATTCTACTCCACCAATGAAATTTTTAATTTTACTTCTAACCCAATCTTAAGTGTCTTCTCTAGGAAATTTCCCTGCTTCACCTTAAGCAGAGCTTTGAACCAACCCCATGTCTTCCACATCCTTCCCTTCTAGCTAGTACTTCATTGAAATTATAGTTCCATGTCTGTTTTCCCTTCTTAATCTTGACTCTTCAACACCTAACATAATAGTTGGCACACAGCAGATTCTTAATCAATATTTGTTAACTGAATGAAGGACTTCTTCCCCGCCAATCATGTGATCTAGTATTATGCCTAGGTAATGATTAGGTTTGTGATGAGAATGAGTCCCAAATCCCTTACATGGAAACTGGTTAAAACAGAAGGTAAATCAATACCTCCTAAGGAGGATGCCAAATCTCAAATCCTTGGAGAAAGTTGTTATTTGAACTTCTAAACACTGCAAAAATGAGATTTAAATAGAGTAAAGCAACCGATTTTTTTTATCACGAAGTTCTCCAAGGGCAGATAAAAAATTCATGTCTACAGTTCTTTCAAAATTAGGAGTTAGCTACCTCGGCTTGGAAATAACTAAATGCAAAGTCATGAAGAGATTATGCAAAATAATTTTTCACGTGGCTGAATTCAACCACATATAGGGCAAGTGCTTTAGTTAATTCAACTAATTTTTTAAAGGATTCTAATTTTGTTACCTACTGATTTCTAGGAATTAGAATTAAAACATGATTACTGGAAATCTTCTAACCATGACAAAGGAAATAATTTTGTTAGCATGTAGGACAAATAATATGTGTATATGTGTGTGGCTTCTAAGTGTGTTAAATTTGTAAATAATGATTTAGTAGAAATTTAAGGACTTGAAGACAAGTATAAGGTGTCTCTACTTGGATAACTTTTACTAACATGCTGGAGAAAGGAATGTGTAGCTCAAAATTGGGTCAAAGTGACCCATATTTGGTGAGCATATTTAATCCTTGACAATGACATTGAGATTTTTTTTTGGAATAAAGTAAAGTACTCTACCAATATTTATTAAATAAATGCGTGAATAATCATACTTTCTGCACATATTATCAGAAGGGATATAATGTATGAAAAGATATTGGAGAATTAAATTAGAGAATTTTAGATTTTATTCTTTCCCTGACTTTTTTTATATTTCAGATTAATACGAGAGTACAAATGTTTAGGTTAATTGTTTTTTTCTTTTTTTTTGAGACAGAGGTTCAAGCTGTTGCCCAGGATAGAGTGCTGTGGCATCACAGCTCACAGCAACCTACAACTCCTGGACTCAAGCCAATCTCCTGCCTCTGCCTCCCAAATAGCTGGGACTACAGGCACCTGCCACAAGGCCTGGCTAATTTTTTTTGTTGCAGCCACCATTGTTGTTTGGTGGACCTGTGCTGGGATTTGAACCCGCCAGCTCAGGTGAATGTGGCTGGCGCCTTAGCCGCTTGAGTCATAGCCTCCGAGCCAGGTTACATTGTTTTTTGACACTGAGATTTTTAAGCAGGTGATTTCATTGATGGAAATAAATACAGTTCTAACAGTTTAAAAAGAACATACACAATTTAGGAACAAAAACATCATCTCCTCCTTGCTGGTTATATAGCAGAAGCCCTCTTACCAATATCTGAAAACCACTTAAGGTTAAACAAAGAAACATTTATTCAGATAAATGTCTGAATTGTCTGTGATTTGCTAGACTTGGTGCTCATAGGAGCAAATAAGGCAGGAAGAAATGAAAAGAAAACTGGATTTTAGATCTTACCTGTAATACTCACAGAAAATTTCAATATTCTGCTCCTATAAGATAAGCCTTTCCTACCTGAAGCTCCTCGCATACAGCTGAGGCCACTGTTATATAAGATGTCCCAAAAGTTGTCCCCCAAAGTCACCCTACATAGGGAAAAGGAGAAATTGTAGCTAAATGTAGCTTTATTTACAAAATACTTATTACAAAATTTTATGAAATATTTACAAAATATTCTTTATGTACTGGTCACTGTAGGGGAGAGTTTTTGGACACCCTGTCCTTTGTACATTCAGAGGAGGTAGGATGGTGATCATAATCCTTTCACCCCTTTCATTCTCGTGGAACTCAGTAAAGAAAATTGTCCTGGGAATATCTGGCCCACCAAGCCTGAGTATTTCCCTTCTACTGAAATATCTTCCTTCAGATTGTATTTTATTCTGGTCAAGTCTTTCCTAGAATCTCTATCTAGAATTAGTACTAGTACTATCCTAAGATTGTGTAAGTACTACTTTAAAATCATTTCCTTATTGCTTATTTCCTTAATAGTCATTCATTCAACCAAATTTACCAAATGTCTATGAGGTCAATGTATTGTACTATAGCTTATTTATCACGGCCCTCTTGGAATGTATAATTTAGTAAGAGAAATAGATGAAAAATGAATAAGTGATATGATTACAAACTGAAATAAGTATGATGAAGGAAACAAGAAATAGCCTGTAAAGTGACCTATTTTATATGAGAGTCTCAGGAAAAATCTTTCCAGGTGGAACCTGAACACCAGGAAGGCCATCCCTGTGCTGCGCATGTGTGTATGAGATTGCCCCGCAGGACAGACTGTAAGTCCTAGGGTGGGAAGAAGCCAGGCAGATGTGGACACCTGACAGAAGCTCACAGAGCTTACTGACAGTGGGGAGGTGGAGAGACACCGTCACTCGGCGCTGTGTCAGACATTCTCCTGACATGGGAAACTAACTGTTGAAGGATTTTCAGCAAGCGTTATGATCTTCTAATTATTTTGTGTACCAAAAAGATTAGAGCATGCAAGAGTGAAAACAGAGCCAGGCTACATCCACCCTCTCCCCTCAAACTAGACAGCAGGTACCACGGCAAACAGATAGAAGGCTCGGCCACGCAGGGTACCATGAAGTGATTCCACTGGGCTGGGCAGAGGAGGCTCATTGAATGAGTGGATGTCATATTTACCACCGTTTATGCTATAATGTGCTCTGCTATGTTAATAACATTTACATTTCAAATAATAACTGAACAAAAGGTGAGTGGGTTAAAAGACTTTGCACAATGAGACTAACAATATCTGTTTTTACTTTTCCTAGAATTGGGTATAAAATGAAAGCCATATTCAACCAAGCGAAGAGGATGAAGAGCAGAAGGAAGAGATGTGACATTTTTCCCCCTCTTCCCTATGGTACTATTTCCTAGATCTCATCTGTCTGTGAATGTCTTTGGCTGATGTAAGGAACCTATTCTTAACTACAGGAACCATATGTTGTTTTTAAATGTTATGCCCTTAGGAACAACTTACTTTTTTTTAAGTTACTTGTACTTTATAAAAAGTATCATCATAAGAATAAATAATCCGAGTGGAAGTATGATCTTTTGAATGTTTAATGGAGATATTAAAATATTCCACTTTTTCTTATTCATTAAAACCATGAATTCTCACTATTAAATGTGCAAATCCAATATGTTTTGGTCTTGCCCTTTGTGACCTCACAATCCTGAACAAAGGCTCATTCAATTTAGCAATTACTTGACTTACATACAGAGGCGTGCAGCACTAGCCATATCAGAAATATATTCCCTGCAGTGTTTTACATTTTTCACTTTGTACCTTTACTTTATACCCCAGATATAAAGTTGACTTAGTTTAAATTATAAACATAAAGTCTAGATTCATTCTTAATCCATCACAGCCAATTCATTTACCTATTATTCTATTAAACTTATTTTAATATTTTTAAAAAATCTTTGCTACATGAAAAATTGCTCTGAGAATTTTTGGTTTTCAGCTCCTATTAGGGAAAATTTCATGTGGCTCAAATTATGGATATATCAAAGATGTGGGCTCTTGGGCTTTCTGTGGTATTCACAGTTCAAAATGGCTAAAAGTAAGAATGAGAGCAAGCCAACGCATCCTCGACTTCCATGCTAAGCCTGAAGAGATCCCTCCTCCTTTAAACAAACGTGCTGATGCTCATAAATTTGGCTAATCATTAACTTGGGACAGGTCTGTGAGAATCACCATCAACCTCTACTTAGAATGTAGACCTCTACTTCGAAGATAGACCCTACAGCGTAAAACTTTCCTGGCAATTAGATATGAAAACTGTTATTTCTAAGGAGCAACTTCTAATTACCTAGGAGTCTTACGTATATCTTTAAAATCTGTTTTCATAGCCCTTATTTCATTTGTGCTGAACAACTCTTTATAATTGGTAGAACCAGTAGGTCTTCCCATTTTTCATCTGAGAAAATGATATTCATGGGGGTTTACACAAGTGATTACACATGAAATTAACACTACAAATGAAGTATCTTGGTTCTTGGTTATTACTATTTCCTTCACAACATTATTAACTCTGATCATTGTAACCCAGAAGAGATCTAGCACTTTTCCATGATAGTAACAATGATTTCAATAACTTTTAACACATTTTGAGTTATTGCTATTTGCAAGGCATGAGCTGAACTCTTCCTTTGTATCATTTCATTAGTTCCTCACAACAGCCCTATAAGCTAGATATCCCCATCCCTGCTTTACTGATGAGGAAATGAGGCTTTTGTGCTCTTAACTGCTCCTTCTTAATGCCCCTTAAGGAGGAAGTGCCCCATCTAAAAACTGGTTGGAGTATACTATTCTCCCTACTCCTTGAAGAAGCAGTCTGATATCTTTGTCATCTTCAAGACCTTATCTCTGGACAATCTGCATTTATGTTCCAGGATATGTGTTAGATTAGTATAGTGTAGTTATGTTTTTCTTGGCTGTTGGAGAAACTGAAGCTCAGAGTTCATATATAACTTGCCCAAGGCGAACATCATAATTTTGGAGGCACAGCTTGGTTTAACTTCTAATTTCCCCAAACTCCCTAGCATTGCCACCGTTGCTAAACTTTTTAAAGAGAATAAAATTAATGAGCATTGAACCTTGGCTAAACATAAAAGTTGACAATGGCAGCCAGGCCAACTTTTGAACCTGTGAGAGGTAGAAGAAGAAAAGGAGAAGGTGATTTGATCCAACTCTCAAAGCACTATTCAAGCAGAGACCGGCCCTCTCATACAAAGATAAATTACAGGCAAACTACTCAGGATGCTCCTGAAGAGGTTTGCAACGGTGCCTGTAGGACAGAGTTGGAAGAAAGAGAGAGAGCTGTTGCTGCAGGAGAGAAAAATAGAGATCATCCGCCCTGAGAACATACAACCTCCTCTTCAGTGTCCAAAAAGCCTCAGTTAGACCAGATTCCTGCTGCCAACCTTGATGCAGATGACCTTCCAACAGACGAGATAGAGAAAGATTTTGAAGAAGAAAGTCACGATAATGATACTGCAGCTGTTCTTGCAAAACTGGAAAAAATTTAAAAAGAAAGAGCTGAAGAGTAGGCCAAGAAGGAATAAGAGCAAAAAGCTGAAGAGGAGAGGGTTGGTATGGAGAACATTCTGAGTGGAAGTCCTCTCTTAAATCTCACCGGCCCATCCCAGCCTTAGGCCAACTTCAAAGTTAAAGGAAGGTGGGATGAAGTTGTCTTCAGGAACTGCACTAAAGGTGTAGATGATCAGGAGAAAGACAAAAGATTTGTAAATGATACACAGTGACCTGAATTTCACAATAAGTTCGTGGAGAAATACATCCAATAGTACAGTTTATGTGCTTAATTAAAGAATGCAAAATACTAAGGATCATTTTTTCTTTTTCCTTGTCTAAATTGTGTATAGGCTTCCCTAATTTTAAGTTCAAAAATATCTTTTTCTTTAGAGATACCTTATTTGATAATAGGTTTAACCTCGTCTCCATTCTCTGAATGTCCTATATTTTCTTTTTAACATGGCAAAGGGGAATCTACTTGTAATAAATATTTATAATCTAAATCACTGAAATAAATTATTATTTTAGAGAAATTTTAGGGTCACAGCAATTGTGAATAGAAGGTTCAGAGATTTTTCCATATGCCCCCATTCCCCAAAATGTATTAGCTTCTCTCATTATCAACATCCCCTACCAGGGTAATACATTTGTTACCACTGATGAGCTTACACTCAGATGTCATTATCACCCAAAGTTCATAGTTTACATTAGGGTTCACTCTTGGTGTCGTATGTTCTAGAGGTCTGGAAAAATGTACAATAGCCTGTACCCACCATTACAGTACTATACAAAGTATTTTCACTGTCCCAAAAAGTCCTATGGGCTCTGCTTATCTTATCCCTCTCTCTCTCTCTTAACCCCTGGCAACCACTTATCTTTTTACTGTTGCCATAGTTTTGCCTTTTACAGAATGTCATGCAGGTGGAATCATATGCAGTACATAGCCTTTCGTATGCCTTCTTTCACTTGGTAATACGCATTTAATGGTCCTCTGTGTCTGTTCATAACTTTGATAGCTCACCTCTTCTGAATGTTGAGTAATATTTAATTTTCTGTATAGAACACAGTTTATCCATTTACTTACTGAAGGGCATCTTGGTTGCTCCCAAATTTTGGCAATTATGAAAAAAGGTGCTTTAAACATCTGTGTGTGGGTGTTTAGGTGGACATAGTGTTTAACTTCTTTACAGAAGAAGTTGCTAAGATTGCTAAGATCATATAGTATGATTATTTTATAAAAAAAGGACAAAAAATTCTTCAAAAATGTCTGTAGCATTTTACATTCCCACCAGCAAGGAACAGCATTTGGTGTTGGCAATGTTCTGGATTTTGGCCCTCCTAACAGGTGTGTTATCTCACTGTTGTTTAACTTGCATTTTCCTGATGACATACGATATGGAGCATATTTGCATACTCTTATTTGCCATCTATAAATCTTCTTTGATGAGATGTCTTCGGTCTATTCTTTAACCAGTTTTTTCTTATTGTTGAGTTTTAAGAGTTCTTTGTATATATCGGATAAGAGTCCTTTATATATTTTCTCCTAGTTTATGGCTTATCCTTTTGTTCTATTGGCAATGTCTTTTTCAGAGCCAAAATTTTTAATTTTAATTAAGTTCAACTTATCAATTCTTTCATGAATTGTGCCTCTGGAATAGTATCTAGAAAGTCATTGCCAAACCCAAAGACATTTTAGATTTTCATCTATGTTATCTTCTAGGAGTTTGATAGTTTTGCATCTTACAACATGGATTTGTAATCCATTTTGAGTTAGTTTCTGGGAAGAGTCTGAGGTCTGTGCTTAAATTTATTTTTTTGCATGTGGATATCCATTGGCGCCAGCAGGAAATACTCCTTTGTCAAAGGTCAGTTGGTTACATTTATGTGGATCTATTTTGTGGTTCCCTGTTCTTGTTCATTGACTTATCTGACCATCCCTTCACCAATATCCCACTGTCTTGATTAATCTGAGTCTTTTTTAAAGTTTAATTTTATTTTTAATTGACATATAATAATTGCCTGTATGTATGAGGTACACTGTGATGTTTCAATACATAGGTAATGATCAAATCAGGATCATTAACAGATCTATTATCTCAAACACTCATCATTTTCTTTGTGGGGAGAGCTCCATATCCTCTCTTCTAGTTATTTTGAAATATATAATATTGTTAACTATAGTCACCCTTCTATGCAATAGACTACCACAACTTACTCCCCATCTCTTATTATATTTTGTATCTATTGCTCAATCTCTTCCCCTCTCCCTGCCTCTCCCATACCCAGACTGTAATAGCCACTATTCTACTCTGTACGTCTTTGAGATCAACTTTTTTGGATCCCACAAATGAGAGATATCATGTGGTATTTGTTTTTCTGGGCCTGGCTCATATCACTTAATTAAAGTCCTCCAGCTTCATCTATACTGCTACAAATGACAAGATTTTATTCTTTTTTATGGCTGTACAGTGTCACGTTGAACATGTAGGTGTATGTGTATATATGTATATCACATTGTCTTTATCCATTCATCCACTGATGGACACTTACGTTGATTCTTTATCTTGGCTATTATGACTAGTACTGCTATATACATGGGAGTGCAGATACCTCTTTGACATGCTAATTTTCTTTCCTCTGGATAAATGCCCCGCAGTATTATTGCTGGATTATTTGTTCATTCTATTTTTAATTTGGGGAGGAATCTTCACACTGTTTTCCACAATAACTGTAATTATATAATTTTTTATCAGAGTTTTATAGTTTTTCTCATACAGATCTTGTATGTATTTTGTTAGCTTATCCTACATACTTAATTTTGGGGAGTACTAATGAAAATAGTATTGTGTTTTTAACTTCAAATTCCACCTGTTCATTGCTGCTATATAGCAAAGTATTATAATTGACTTTTATATATTAATCAGTGTTCTGCAACCTTGCTATAATCACTTATGAGTTCTAGGACTTTTTCCTTTGTTAACCTTCTAAACTTTCCTGAGCCTCTATTTCCATTCTAATCACACTAGTAGTAACACCTAAAAGGTAGGATTCTAACTGTCAGGATACTGTTGTGAAGATTAAAACAAGAGTTCAAGTACAGTATGATGCTGCTACAGAACAGATGCTTCGTGAAGGAAGCCCTCATCGTGGCTTCAGTTTGCCAGCCTCACGTGGGAGAGATAATGCCTGCTTCTCCCCAGGCACTCACTGGTCACACCTGGGAGGCGGTTTCCTTGTTACCCATGGAAATGCTCCATGAAGCCTATCTGCCATGAAAGAATCCGTGGACTAAGTTTCTTCTTGAAAACAAATCTGAAACTTTATTTAGCAACGTGATATTAAAATATGACCATTAGTTGTATAGAATTATTATGTTCTTTTCTAATGCACCATAATCTTTTTCAAAAATAAACCAAACAGCAAAAAGTTGACTAGAATACATCCTAGTCATTCTTACTGGTAGGAGATGAATTAAGGGGTGAGGTGAAATAGAGTATGCAAAATAATTAACATTTGTCTCCTGTCTTCTGGACAATGTGTGCGCGTGAGTGTGTGCACACGTGTGTATATAGTCATCATATATATAATTTAGGATGGAATTTGATTTATGGAGAGAAAAAAAGGCTTCTTTCTTCCAGTAAAGAATCCTTTGTTAGTAAAAAAATTTCTCAGTTGCATGTTTTTACCTTTGGATGTTGAAATGTTAAAACCTTTACTCTTTTTTCTTGGAGAGAAAGAAAATGTTTATAAGTTAAAATGTCAGAAGCCATCCTTTGTGCCTTCAAGGCCTGGGATCAAAAATACCAGGATGGGGAGATTAAGAATAAACAAGAGCAGAAGCCAAATGAGATGTCCGGCAGAATTCTGAACAGGCGGTCTTGCTCTCTGAACAATCCCCTTGGCACTAATTCATTCCCACCTGCAGTAACTGCTCTGCCCCCCCTTGAATCTCTGTTCCTGTGCTTTTGCTCACGAACCCTGGCTTCCGGCACTCCTCTTGCTTGCCCTCCCTCCCACACCCCAACAACCATTAGAACTCAGATTGCCTTGGCTCCGGCATCTGGCTTTCCTCTCACCTGTGTTCATCCAGATTCACCTTGACCCTTTCCCCTTCTCTCCCCCGTTCCAGGGCAGCTCTTGCTGGATGCTTGTGTGCTTAGCTGCTGACTACCTCCCGGCTTCCCCCAACTACCCACTGCCAGTTCCAGAGTATGGACTAGAATAGAAAAAACAGGCAAACAATGATTAGTAATCTCCATTTTGGGGACAGGCTCACGCCTGTCTTAATGTATAAAAGAATCCTAGTTTTTAAAAAGTTTTTTTCGAAAAAGCGG